>JAECUM010047925.1:0-33305 GCA_016617855.1 Megalonaias nervosa
TATATATATAGGCGTAGAAACAATCAAACCAAAACACGAAAATCTGGCAGACCAAGAAACAGCAAACTCTCTCAAAAAGTTCTTTGTCCTAACGAAAATAAATCGCGTCATTGCGGAAAACTACATAAGCCACCAAGACGCCGTTTTCTAACGCTTAGAGCTACTGCTAAGCGCTGATAATATTTGGTCTGCAGATTTAATAGACATGAAAGAATATTTCATAGACAACGGCTGCTTCAAATGCTTGCTGAATATTATTTATGTGTTCTGTAAGTATGCCTCTTGTTTGCCACTAAAAGGTTAAACAGTCGCCGCAATCAGAGACCCGTTTGCATATTTGTCACGCAGGCCAACAGAGATCTGGTTAGATCATGGCGGTGAATTTTATAATACTATGTTTTAGGCGTTGCTGTAAGAAAACAGGATCTATAAGTACTTTATGTTTACTGAGGGTAAGGCAGTTGGAGTAAAAAGATTGAATAGGACGCTAAAGAATCTCATGTCGAAAGATTTCACAGAGAATAAAATAAAAGATTATCTGAATCAGCTGCAGTTGATAGGCACATACAATAATACGACACGCGGTAGCACAGGAATGACGCCAGCACAAGCAAGTGTTATGTATATCTATATTGTGTGTTGGATATATTTTCCTCATGGTTATAGATTGTAGATGTCATTTTGTAAACAACATCTTAATAGCTAAGTTTGTCAATAATTGTAAATTTGTACTTCAAGATAATTTCATCTTATTGGTAAACATATTTATTTCGATTTGAGTTTATGTCGTGGGTTTTCTTCTTGGAAAGTATATGCTCTATCTTGTTTCTGATTGGTTGACTGCAATAATGAAGTAAAGGACCTAACCTTATTTACAAGTTACAATGTTCTGGAAATGAACTTTTGACACACATCCTGGTACTGTTATTTGTCTTAGGTATTTATAAAAACGTTGTTTACATTAAAATTACTCATTCAAATCTTAAACAACTGTAGTGGAATCAGTCTTTTAATTTTTGTTCAATTACATTATTAGAGGACTTATTTATTTAAATTATTCATTGGAATTACAAAGTGCTCATATACTTTAGGATTTAAATAATTACTTTGGGATTATTATGAATCCATTTCAAGGCATTCTGGATTGTATCGTTGTTCTACATCAAAACTGTTGACACACAATTACATTCGAGCCTACTTGCACATCAGCACATTCAAGATTGGACTTCATTCGGATTTGGAAAACTCGATCATTGTGGACTTATGGTGGAGCTTTTATTGCTATTTGGGATTTAGTTCACAATACTGTAAGTTCTTTTTAAATTTTCACTTTTTGTTTAAGAGAAATAAATTATTTGTTGAATTTTACAAAACATGCTGTTTTTTTTTATTTTTCTATTACTTATTTAAAGGCCAACACGAGTTATGAAGATTACCAAGACAACGTGGTAAATAATTAGTTTTCAGAGGAAAGTATAACGTAGGCGACGAGTTAGCCTTAGCAGATTCAACTAAATATTTGAGAAAGGTCATATGGCCAACTGAAACAAAAGAAAAATATTTTTGGAGAAATATTGAGGACGATCCATGTGACGTACAAGATAGCAGACCACAGCGGAAAGCATATCTCGCGATAATATTATGAGAAAGAATTATCAGCAACATCTCTCTGACACGCGCTGCAAAAACCCATTATGCCTAATATCATGTTGGTACTTATAAATAATTATGTGGTATTCTTCTAATATTTTCTTTCTGGCTACGGATTTGCACATAGCTGCCTTATCTGGCATTCCTAATGCTATAAATATCTTTTGGAAGACTTTATCGACCTTGATAAATTCTCTCCTCCTGGCACGTTTAGCGTGATCAATCTGACGAAGACATCATTAAATCGCATCATTTTTTCATACGACAGGTTGTATCGTGATATTATTTGGCATATCTCTGCTACATAAACCGCATTACCTTTACACAAATAATTTCTGACGCAAACAACAGACAAAACTTTCTGTCTTCTACCCTGTGTTGGACTTGAGAGCAGCTGCATGGACATGACAAAGTTCGGGACCATAACATAGGTAATCTGCGATTGAAAACGCCATTATTTATTTCCGTAGTCCTTCATACTTCATACCCTGCGATCATAAGACTCGAATGTCATAGCGAACACTTTCAGAAAATTTGGAAAGAAAATAAATTGCATACCAAATAACTATGAAAAATATTTATCGTTCACTCTACTCTTTAGGAACAGTTCACTAAAGCAGCTAGTGAAAAATTCAAGATTAGGCTTAGTTTGTTTATTCGCAGTGGGATTTCTTACTATTAAATCACATCATGGGAAATATTGAATGAGGCTACTCTGCCAGTAAAGGAAATATTCTACATAAAGTTGTATGGGAAAGATGTTTCTGATAAAGACAACACTACGCGGAAGATGTTTGGAACAAATTTGGCATATAAAAACAATCGAGGCAAATAGCATGATTTGTATCTGAAAACTAATTATTTAATATATCTATTGATGCAAGTGATACAGGGATTGGTGCGTATTAATTCAAGAAGGCAAAAATCGTTTTGGATAATTAAGTGTGCTAATTGTCTAGAAAACTAAATAAGCAGCAGAAAAATGATTCCACTATAGAGAACGAATATTTAGCTTTAATATTAGTTTTGCAACACTTTGAAGTGTCTGTCAGTTCGGCTCATTCACTGAATATTTTCACCAGCAAAATGAAAAATGAAAATCAGATATCATTGACTTGGAGTTTAATGTTGCAAGAATACAACATTCCTATTAGGCAATTTAAGGGAAAAGATAACCTGATCGTAGATGCACTTTCACGTGTATAGAAGTTCAAATTTTGCTTTATTTTGGATATATTTTGCTTCTTTCTGTTACTTAGTTTATGGCAATAGAGTAGTAACACAACCAATATTTGTTGATATTAACGACCTCACAATTTCCGGAGACAATTCCTTTGAGAAATATAAAAGGTTAAACAATTGTAATAGCTTTGATTATATTTACTTAATACATGTTTGCCTTTCCAAATCTGTCCAGTCTGATCAAAGTTCAAATATTATGTCTGTAATTTTCGGAGACGTTTGCATGAATTCTGCATCCAGCAGTGTATATTTACTGCCTATCACCCTGAAAGTCAATGGGACTTGGAAAGATTTCATCAAACGTTGAAGAATATGATACAGTGATAGTGCTTTCAAAAAGGCCCCTTATTTTAAAATGTCCTTTATGTGCGATATGCTGTTATGTCTGTTTGTGTGTGTGTCTGTATATATATATATATATATATATATATATATATATATATAACATATATACTTATATATATATACTATATATATATATATATATATATATATATATATATATATATATGCAACAAAATCGATTTCTTAGTCCATTACCTAACTCTAATACCTATCCTGTAAATCATCATCTTCGTCGAACAAAAAATAGGGTTGAGCCAGAAACTCCCCTTATACAAGACTACTGCAATTTTTATTTTATATTTTACACAAAAGGTTACTGTATCTATTTTTGATATTCACACAAAATTTATTGTAATAACCAATCTAAAAAATCCACCTTGCTAAAGTCAACATGAGACTGTTTATATCCTAACGCGAATGTGTTAATGCAATCAGAACAATGTCACTTATCAACAAAATTACACAGACCAGATTTTATAATAACATTAGTCGCAATTTTATGACGATTGGATTTTACTGTCATCATGTCAACATAACCAGAAAATCCGTCTAGTGCAGACTCATAATTATCAAATCCGATTACCCGACCGACCACATTTCTTTTGATTCTCTCAGCTCGTTTCTTAACTTTGTTATCGGTTAATTTAGACAGTACACTTTACTTTGTAATCCGATAAACTCAACGATAGGAGCAAAATTTGTTTCATCCTTAAACTTTCCTATAACCTTTTTGTTATTGTCAAGTGAAATCCAAAACAAGTTTATTACGACGTTCCAACAAGTTTATTAACGATCTCAATAGTGACTTGTTTTCTGACATTTTCTGATAGTAAACTGTAGTCAATCAGCATTGATTCTGGACAAAATGGATAATCATTATATTTGTCATGAAGCTCAAGAGGACAGTCAAGATCAATTCAACAAAATAACTAATATTGTCTGTTACTATTTTATCAGTTTCATAAAAAAAAAATGTTTTTCACTGATCCTTTTGAAACCACCATACGGCATAGTCTCAGACAAACCATAATCGTAGAGATTGTTGCTATAGGGATAAGTCTTAAAACTTGATGGCGCTGTTTATCATAGTCGTGTAAATATTTATTGTTGGCTTTGGCATATATTTTGTTATAAAACTTATTCCGCCTCTCAGTCCCCGCTTGATGAAAAAGGAAATTTCCGGGTGTGTTAACAGTTCTAGTTTTATTTTGCTATGTTTCAGTAATGCATCCCAGCTTAGTCCCGGTGCAGAATAGTACCATGCTGGGTCGAGTCCGTAGTTATCAGAGCTGACATTTCTGAAATTTTAAAATATATCTGCGAGCAACAATACATCTGTGATAAGATACAAGTCATGATAATCACAGACGTTTTTGCTACCGAACGAGCCCCATATTGATTTAGCATTAGCATAATCATCTTCGGTGACACCTTTGCCAAGTAAACTTGTTTTATCAAATCTATCACAATTGTCAAGATATTCGTATGGAAAGATACATTTTCATGTCAACAAGCTTGATTTGTCACCGAAATGTTCAGTCAAATTATCAAACTTACCGCAGCCTTTTACAAGCTCGTCCAAAGATGCTGTCATAAACTGCAAACTATCAATAAATCTTAACTTGCCAAGTGTCACTGACATATACTTTTCAGTGTTATTAGGAATACATTTTATTGTATCGTTTTAATTTTTTTTTTTTTTTTTTTTTTTTTATTTTAATATGGCTTATTATATCCTTGTTGCCGAACGCTTCAACTATAATATGAGAATCATTTCCCCTGAAATTGTCAAAGACAACAGGAACAAAATCAGATGTGGTATATTGTAAATTACATTTGTCATGTGCTGGACCATGATACTTACCAGTAATATGACAGTGATGTTTTACATGATCTTGAGGCGAAAGCGCCCGCTCACAAATATGACATATTTCTGCTGCAGTAAAATCAGCTTCTAGTTTTATTGTCAGCGGTTTCATTGCTGCTGTCTTTGCGAGCATTATGAGGATAAAATCAATCTCGCTGATAATATTTGTTCAGAAGCCAAACAGCAGGATCCACTCCACGATAATTTTTTTATTGATTTTAATAAACGCAGCAGCACAGATAACTTTATACGCTACTCCACAAGGAATATGCTCTTGCATTTTTCTTGTCAACGATTTATCAGGGTTCTTCTGCTCCTAGCACTGGAAGTAAAATAGACTCGAATCCAGCATAAATTATAAAAGGCACTTTCCTCTCTTGTCTGTAGTTTGTAAATTGTAATATCTTTTCATCTTCGCCAGGCATAGATATCTTCTGTACGTTAGAGCAATATTCGAGATGTCGATCATTTACCTGCAGACATTTACAGCCGTATAAGCATCTTACACAGAAATATTTCTTTGTTATGCTTGTTATATTGCCCTCCGACTAATCCTTTAAAGTTTTCTTGTCAACATTTTTTCAACTGGGAATAACGCTGAAAATATTGCCTATTGAAAGCACTTGTAGTCATTATTTTTCATATTTACACAACGTTTTGAGTTTTTTTTATTTTTGTTGCCAGTTGGACATGTGAGTTACCTAGCAGTGGCTTATATTTCATAGTGTGAAATAATCTTTCTGTTATTTCATCAAATCTCCACACTGATCCTGATGTAGTGCATTCATCGATTTTTTCCATCTTTCCTGATGTATTTCACCTGACAGCGATATAATATCTGTCCCAGTTACAATTTGATGTGATATAAGGATCAGCAGGTTCTTGATGTTGTTCCGATGAGATATTTAGCTTAGAAAACTGAAGATAAAATTGTACAGTGATTTTCAAACCTCTGTGTTTGGGAGGCTCAGATTTAATAATTGGTTTATTATCAAATTTCCAGCTGTTATCGAACCCAGCAAATGCGGTTATACTTTGTTTTATTGATAGCTTGCTATTTGCATCAAACTACGTTTTGCTATATCGACAAGTTTCAACATTGTATTTACAATAGCTATACATTTCTTTAATTTAATGAGCTGTGAAAATTGTCAGTTAGAGATTAGAAAAGCACAATAAAAGAATGACACAAAATTTGTACCAGATGCCACTTATCTCAATGACATCGCAAGGTGTCAGGAGATTTTCTGGGTTTATCCGAGATATAATCTCTTTGCTGGCAACGAGCTTGGAGTTGTGATAAATATAAAAACACAAAATTCGATCGGAGTTTTAACTCCGGCTGGTTATAAAATTCAAGGGAGAGGGGAAGATGACCCTGAACATTATGAAATGTCTTTACATGAATTTATTTACACACTGTTTTGTGACGAAATTCCAAAGGGATGCGAGTTTATCATACGAATAATCAGGTTACTGACCATAATATCTCTAACTTGTCTTTACAGGACGAATATAAACCACATCTGATTTATAATAAATACAAGATAGACAGAAGAGGTTTGATAAGACACATTAGAATAAGGAAAGTTGTTGGAAGTATTAATAATAATGCGGGGTATTTTCAGGTGACAGTGCCAGGTGCTAACACCGGTTATGTTAATTGTCTCTCTCACCGATTTGTTTATGAGGTATTTCACGGACCCATTCCAGAAGGTCTTGTTATAGATCATCTGAACGGCACTAGAACGGATAGTCAGTTTGAGAATTTGGAACTTGTTACTCTGAAAGAAAATACACCACGTGGACGAGAAGGTGGTGTTAATCTTAAACAACCTGCTAGAACTGTTATAGCAACCAACTCAATCACAAACGAAGAAATAACATTTCCTTCAATCTCATCAGCGGCAAAATATTTTAACATTGATCCAAGGTCAATCAGATTTGTCGCTGATGGTACTACAAATTCAGCTTTCTCAAAAAACAAGCGGAAATAGAATTGTCTTTCGTTGCAAATCAACTGCTGTTTAAAATATTTGCTACCTCGCTGTTTGTCAAACAAAAATGGACATATTTAACCTGTACTCGGATGGAAGTGTGCTTCTTCCTTCCAATTTTTGTTCTTGTAACGTTTCACAATCTGATGTTATTTTTTTCAGCATTAAGTTTGTCATTAAGTTGTATACACCCGCGCGTTGTAATCGCTCAATCGCAGAAATAATGGCATTAATATTTTTGCTATTCATTATACAGAAAAGTTATTTATTTAATATACATGATGGAACGTTGGAACACTCTGCGTTCTACGTTCTGATGTGTTAGCACAAAATGAGATGATCAAGCTCGGGTGATGCCCATTGGCATGTATTTCCCGGAGGTTGGGCAATACTGCTTGCTGTAATCTGATATTCTTCTTATATTATTTAAGTCCAACAGGCTGCAATACTAATCAGGATCAATTTATGTGTAGACACTACCTCCTTGTTAACCCCTAGATTGTCAAACGACATTCTAGCAGGTTCAGAGGATGATCTAAGCGCGACCTGACTTCTCCCGGGAATTATGGATTGCCCAGTCAAGCAAATAACACTGATCAGTATTTTTCACCAGGTTGGATTTCAAATTATACTCACAATATCTCATCTAAGCAGAGTCTTCTCCCCAATTATATTTTTTTAAAAAGACAAAACATTTCGTCGTTGTTGTGATTCGAACCTGTACTGATTAACCGCCATTGTAATTTGCAGTTAGACGCTCTACGATTGCATTACTTTCCTACTTCCAACATCGTACTCTCGGTAGTTATATATATATATGATTACACTGCTGGAGAAAAAATGACGCAGTCCTCCTAATCTTACATGGGTATGAAAACGGCCGCATTGTTATTACTCAGCAGTTTCGCCGAATTAATAAAAAGAGCGGCCGCTTTTCGTACTAAAATCTAGATTAGTTCATGTCTAAAACGTGACTTATTACTATAATAAAATTAATCACAGATTGTTTTTGTAGTTAGTAATTTGTTACGAAACGTCGAATCGCAAATCGCTAACAATGGACCGTTTACGGTCTATAATCTACGGTGTAGACATGAAATAGCCGGTTAGCTATACTGATGAGAAAAAAGTCAAAATTCCCTCAGAGACAAACTCTTCCCGGGAATTGGGCAACATAATCTGGCGTTACAGATGAGATGTGCAAAGCACAAGCCATGAAGGAACTCGTATCCTAATTTGGTATAACTCTGTAACACAGACAAAATCAGAACACATAAACCTGACTTCTTTCTCAATGATTTTCTGGAATCGGGGAAGAGGGGTGGCGTGGCTTAGAAATAATTATAGTCGTGGACTTTAGCCCCAGCTGAGTTGTCTCCCTTGCAGTCAGAGTCACGATTTTTACTGCCTGTGGTAATACTGATTAATCGTGTCTTTGTAATGTTTTAGGATGATGAAATTTCTGCCTGTCTGTGAGGTTGTAATTAATATTGTCTGCACAGAATTGTGCAAATACATAAAAGTCTATGATGCAACAATGATCGCACACCAAGAAAACTTATTGGAGATATTGGCAATATGGGTTATTTTCGGGTGATGGCAAGAGGAACACAAACTAAACAAGTTTTATATTTCTCAAATAGTTTTACTTATTGGGTGTTTCACAGATTTTTCCTAAGAAAGTTTCTGAGATCTTCACTCGTCAAACAACAGTAGGCCCATTTTATCACGGTGTCCCTGTCATATCTAACAAATATTTTTTTATTTTTTTTATTTTTTTTTTTTTTTTGCATTTCTCAAGTTCTGATCCCTCCGAATTCGTAAGTAACACGCTAAACTCTGAATAAGGATCATAATCAACTAGCACGTTCACATACTTTTTTCTGGGTTTTTTTTTTTTTTTTAATTTTTTTTTATTGCCGATAAATAGCTTGACAGCGTCGAATAACAGGTTTATATTTAAGATTTTAGCTCTGACGATGCTACTTATTTCATCTAACAGTTTATTATAGTAATTAGACAAAAGCTTTTATAAGAGATGTCCCAAACAAATTTACTGTTCGCGAAAAGATTGTCAGATCTTTACTCTGATATCGATCGTGATTCTGTGGAGTATAAGCATTCCGAGTGTGAATTACATCAGAATTCGAAGAATCAAGATCCAAAGCATCTCAATACTTCTAGCAATATCAAGTTTGATCTAGAAATGTATCCATTTTCTGTCGTGGAAGACAAATTTGCTGATGAACCAGGTATAATACCTCAAGACGATCAAGTTTATGTAGCGGCAAAAATCCCGATACAATGTAAAATATCACCTCGCTAAAAAAATTAAAATGTTTAATTTTACTATCTCTGAGCATCAGATATTTTGAGATATGTTAAAGCTGTGCATGAATTATGGAGAGCTGCTGTTCATGAATTATGGAGAGCTAAATGTTTATGGTCGTCAAAAAAATATACAATTTGATTTTCTGTTTGTTAAGATTTTTAACCTGATGGGAGATTGCGAGAACTCCACGCTAACAACAACGCTTAGACAATATTTAATATCAGTGTGTAGGCCAGTGAAATGTGAGTCTGTCCTTTTGAAATACGAAAAGAATTACTGCGACTGGATCGTGGAGTGTCACACACCCCGCGATCGGATTAAAGATTTTTGATTTCACAAGTTGGTATCCAACTATTAAAACGATCACTATAACCTCTCAATTTGACCAAATTTCGCTTAACTTTTCTTGCTATTACTCGCTTGATGATGAATATATCCTGCTCTGTCCGCTGCAGCTCCTGTGCGTAGAAACTTCCAATAATTTCTTCTTCGGGATTGTTATCCGGGGCTAGATCTTTCAGCTTATACATAACAGATATTGTCGTTAAAATTTTATCCACAACAAATACTTTCTCTAACCAATTTGGAATAATTCCTTTTTCGAATGTTTTCTTTACTAAAGAAATTCTAACACGATCACCGACTTTGAACTTGTCTTCGGTACATATTCTCATTCACGATTATTGGATTATTAACTGCTGCACTAGGCAACATTCCAAGTGTTTTATCTTTAGTATTATTGTAATCCTATACAATCTTTAGCAGATCATCAACCTACCTGTTAGTGTTTTTAGCTGTGAGTTGCTTATAAATTTTTTCTTTAAGCGTGCAATAAAATCTCTAGACAATTACACTTTTACTTTGATTTCCAGTGACGTACTTGAGGATGTTATTCTGCGTTAAAAACTGCTCGAATTGCTTATCAAAAAAACTCCGCTCCTTGATCAGTCCAAATTTATTGTGTTTTCTTTCTGTACTGATAACAAAATTTCTCAACGCGTTAGTTATAGTTTTTCCTGTTTTATCTGTGACAGGCACACTAAACGCGTCTTTACTAAAAATATAAACTACGTTCATCAGGTATCTTTTGTTGTCGTTGTACTGTGCAATATTTGACACATCGGCAAGATCTATCGCCCAAATGGCATGAACTGCATTTACGAGAACCTTCCGTCGAGGAAACTTTTTGGGGGGTCTGTGAAGTTCATGTGAAAGTACATATCTGAGCCGTGGGTGACGCGATTGCTTTCAACCGAGCTGCATTGTTCGGGATGCTTTCATCCAATGCCAAGTTTATAATTTGTTCCAATAATACCTTGCACTAGTGTACGATCAATTAGTTCTCGCAGCCTGTGAAGCAGGCTGCGTTTTGGTTGCATATCTTTAAGTTCGTCAAGCATAACACGATCATAACTAGGTTTATCGTTTTCGCTGTAGGGACGCTCTGCGTCCCGGTATACATATGTCAAAACGCATTGCAATTTCATCAACCTGATTATAAGTCTGATTCGATTACAGCTCGCTGATTACAACACTGACAGTAAGTTATTATTTTATCCTGCTCTATACACCGATCATAGTCAGCTTTTCATTTGCATGAAACGTTTGGCATTTTTATTATAATTTAATCGTCAGCAAATCTAACAGAAGGATTTCTTTGCGTTTCTCCAAGTAGTGACTCATTTTTAGTTGTTTCTGTTGTAGGGCTCTCCCAGCCCACGTTTGTGTTTTCTGTTTCACTTCTGCACTTAGGTAATACGTGGTTATTTGTATATTTGCATGTTAGATAAAATTGAAATTTTGCCATTTTCCTAGCTTGGTTTAGGTCCAAACTCCAACATTAATTTAAGAAAATCATCCAGTCCTTTGGACTGGAACTTTTGTTTGATAAATATAACACAATAATATCCACAAGCTGCAGTTCCAACTGGCTGCAGATGATTAGAATAGTAATTGATTTTTTGTACTTTTCCGATGATAGCACGTACTGTTTGATAATATCACTCGGAGGTAGACCAAACGAATCAAAGTACTTGTTGTCGTAATTGTGTACCAGATCAATCGTTAAAATTTTGAATATTTATTACATAACTTTGGCAGCAAGCTGCTGTTCTCAGCAGAGAGCAAAGCTCTCCGAATTGTGATTGGACCGCTAGCGGTTTTAGTTCATCTATTGAAAATACTCCGATAAATCCGTTGATATCTTTCAGTTTATCTAGAATCTCAAAGTTGTTTAACGGCGGGGACCAGTTAGCATCAGTCGTCTCCCACGTCCTATCCACAGCAGATTGGGAAGTGAGCTTCGCGCTATTCCTGCTTGCAATGGCCCTATGAATCCACCTTGGACAGCTTTGCGGTTTGTCTTTGCGGTTCTCTTCTCTTCTTTTAGTTGTTTTACGTTTCGTTGCTGTTTTACGTTACCCAGGCATTTTGTATTCTAATCGTCAAACAAAAGTGAAATGCTTCGCATTTTTTAAAACACAATTTTTGTTATACTATTACCAGACACAGCTTATATAGTTGCACCTGATACCGCAGCTATTCCTAATGTTCCTAGTACAGGCAATAATTTCGGTTGTACCGTTTTTACAATAGTTACTAATTGCAGGTCCTAGAAATACTCCATGGTTTTTGCATTGGCATTTTATTGATTTGACTTTGTCTAAGCATCAGTTTTGTTGGCAGAAAACTTTGCGTTCCGTCCCTCTTCGTTCCGGTTCTTTGCGTTCCGAAATCTATCTTCAGCCAACAGACTGTCGTTTGCCAATAGCTTGTGTTAGATTTTAACTTGTCCCGGAAATAAATTTTATTTTATCTCGTGTACAATATATTTCATCGTATTTTATTTTTCTTTTGTTTGATAAAATTATGCCTCTTTTTGTCAAGTGCAAAGCACTTCACTTACAGAGAACCTAACACCTGGAGAGTCAGTCTTGCTAGAAATCAACTAATTCTGCCTTTTGTTTGATAAAGTTATACCGCTCAAACTTGGACAGTCATTCTGCCCATGGTAGCATCAATTGTGAAGAACCTATCATATACAATTAACGCATAAGCATACTATGCTTCAGCTGGTATTTGTCCCAGTGTCCATATAACCTCAGTATCAGATGTTGATCCAATAGCTCGTTCGGAGTGTTTTCATACGTCAAATAGAAATGTCGGATAAAGTTTCCTAAACTCTCCCATTGAAATTTGAGATCCGCTATCAGCATTCTGATATGTTTGCACGGCCTCCATAAGATATATGTAAGCACGAGACACATTTCTATGAGCAAATGCTGCAGCGTTATCTGCAAAATTGCATTCGATTGCTCTTTCTGGGCACTGTTTAGAATTTATACTGACAAATATTCGTCTGACATCTGAACTGTCGAAAATAGAATTGTTTTACTCTTGACAACTACGTCTTTTTTTGTTTCTGAACACAATAAATATGTGTCATGGTAACTGTCGCATGGCGCTGTTGTTATTCGCCATGCGTTATCAGTAGAATTTGGTAATGTTATTTGATAAATTTTGTTTTGCATAAAATACAATTTCTTGGTAAACATGGTCAGCAAGTTTGATTGTTTCATCGATCGACGGAACAACACGTGGCATCCACAGAGCTAGTCGTGAAATTATAAATTGACCATCATCAGCACCTGCAGCTTTCATCAGACAATCGTCTTGACCTGCTTGGTCAAGTATAAGTGTATGTTGTATCCCTCGAAATACCTTATTGTTGTCGCGGTAAAATCCAAATATTGTGCTAAGCGAAAGCATCATTGTTATTTGGTTTGAGTTATCTCTAAATATTCGTCGTTTAGTAACCTTCTTTGTACGCTATATTTCTGATAGTTGTACGTGTTATTCTGTTTACGAATGGTATCATCTCAGTTGAAGTATCAGCTACTGCTGGTGCAGTAATGCCAAGAATATTACACACAGTAGCCAGTGATGCTCTTTTAACATCAGCATTTGCAGCTGCAACTAATGTAGTAATGTCAAGATCTGTGGCGTTATCAATAAGAAAATTTCTAGCTAAAATTATATCAGCAGCAGCATCAGCTCCGCATTAAAATTATTTGGGCTAAATTCAGTTGAAATAGTTCCACCTCCAGTATCTTTAAAGCACATCATGTTTGTTTCAACAGATTTCGTGTAATCTTCACTAAAACACACAAGGTTAAGAATAGTACTTCCTACTGGCAAGTGCATAGAAATATGTTGTACAGTTTGATTAGCTAGTTGATATCGGGCGTTTTTGAATAAACAACAACCGTTATTCACGAGTGTTATTGGTGTATCAGCTGCAGTATCAACAGGTGTATTAGCAGTCGTTCGGATTCTACCTCGTACTTCAAGAATGGCTTTGTGCGGCAGAAAAATCACATCTTCGTCTCGTATGTTAAAGGTTCGTATGCCCATCTTGTTAGTCTCATTTAAATGTGCATCGATATACTCAACATACTCAAATTCTGTAATTGAATTATTTGTTATTTCCTCGGTTATGATAAGGTAATTTCTGATTGACATTTTTGATTTGTAATTGCGGTTTGATGTTGTAAGAGCAACCCACAAAAATGCTGCAATATCTGGACTTGCTCTAATTGCTAATTTTCTGACAATGTCTCCGCCTGTTGTTGTTTGGTTTTGGTTTTTTTTTTGTTTTTGTCGTCCTTATCAACGCCGCAGCAGTTTCTGATGTTGGTGATATTTCAGAAATTACTTGATTTATATACCTGTCGCTTGTGATAGGCGGAGTTCCCTTAATTTTATCAGCAATCTTTTGTCCGACAGCTGTGCCAGCCGCAGATGCGGCTCCTGTGGCAAAAGCTTTTGATGCTTCTAACACGATTCATGCTACTTTATTTGCAATTCCAGGCACATTTTTAATTATTTTAGAGAATATGTTTCCCCTGAAACCTGCTACGATTGTTCTGCGATACATTTTTCGTTATTTCATTTTGTTATAAAAAAAAAACAACTGCCTGACAAAATTGACTTTGGTGAGCTAGCTGTGATTAGTTAACTGACTTCAAGTGCAGATAATATGTTACAATTTCATTATTGAGATTTAGCAGTCGACCTGATTGATCAGTCAGCGTCATTGTGATAGGTGATATTTGATTTTCGATAGTAACAGGATAGTAGATTATTTGCTGTACAGCTACTTGCATCAGCGACGCAGGTGGAACATCAGGAGAAAAACTATAAGTAGTTTGCCCTTAACTGCCACGTGCATTATACGGTTATAGCTGTTTACTAAAATCGAAATTATTTTTGTTATATCCATTGGTAACAAGCCCTCGTATGAAATTGAAGCACTTTGCGATCTAGAACAGCATTGTTGTCGAGCAAAACCTAACAAGGATCCGATGCTGTTGGCTGTGCTAAAATAAACATGAAAATTGTTTTTCAACTGGTACGTAGCGTGTTATAGTTTGAAATGAGCTCAAAATTGTCTGATACGGATACAACTCCAGTTGTAATCAATACCTTTATTGCTTTTTTTAAATCTGCAACTTTTTAATCGCCTTGTGGTACTTTAATAGATATTCAAGCCGACCCAGCTGGCTGGCTCGATTGAAATGTGAAATCGTCATTCATGTTAGTTTTTTTATTTGCCATAGCATACCAAGCAGTAGCTGAAACTAAACCTATTTCATACTGCGTCGGGGACGTTTGTGTCCCTCGACCCAGTTCGATTAGTGGACTTTAAATAACAGAGATGTTTGCACTGTCCGCCGTAGTTTGCGATGAATCAAGCAGTAATGTCGTTGATAACATTCTTATTTTATCTGATAGATAAAACTCGGACTGTTTTGCGGGTAATGAATTAATTTGCGGCGAATCAATTGACTGTTATAAGATCACTATGTAAAATATAATATTCTTTAAATGTTAGATAACCGTCTGATCTCAGATTATCGAAAATGCCAATAATTATGTTGTCGATTTCTGTACCCACATTTCCTTCTTCTTTCGATGAGATTAATAACATCAGTCTATCAACTATTTCAGCTTGAGAGTTAAAAATATTGATGCCAGGCCTTAATTGTACAAGTTCAGGTTTATACGTTTTTGCTAATTTATGTAATTTAGTATTCCCATTATATTTTGCTTTTAAACTTTTTATATTTTCCAAAATGGTAATATATATTTCAGCGATAATACTTTTTCGGTACTTTTCAACAAGATCAAACGCTTCCAAAAAGTCGACAGATTTATTGACATTATTATTGTATTCAGATTCATTCAAAATTGTTATATCTGTTAATAACTCGATATATTCATCAATTTTTGCATCTTCCAATTTTCTAATATTACCTACCGTTATAAGATTTTCTGATTCAAATACATTATTTTCCAGATCCACAATTTCGCTATCGTTAAGATTATTGTAAGCTGTTTTGTTGTTTTTTCAATATCATTTAATCGAATCTGTTCTTTTCTAGCGTCCAATTTCTTCTGTTTTCGCCATTCATTATCTCGTTCTGGTTTTGATCTTTCTTCTTGTACTCGATCCACTCTTCCAATTTCTCGTAAAATCTCAGCTTGTTGTGCAACAGGATCCTATATTATTTCAATAATCTGCTCAGCAGCTTTTTTCTGACCTTCAGCTAGACCAAGTAATCCTTTCTGCGTCAATATGTTGGCATCGTCTGGTAATGACTCAGAAATATCTGTCTGTTTGCCAAGTACAGCCTCAGTCACTCGTTTAAAAAGTCTAGCAGTTTCTTCTGCAGTTTCTTGTTGTCATCGACGTTACTGTTCAAATTTTTACTTAAATGCAGTTCTCGTTGCAACAAATTTCTTTAGAACTTCTATTCGTTTCGAGTCCATTTTATAAGTATCTGTAATATTAGTTTTCACAGTCCAAAAACTTGTCTATTCCACATCTAACTATGTGATTTCGATCTCGTACTAGCTTATGAAATAAAAAGAAATTGTGCTTTCCCTGGGACGCTAGTGCCCCGCCAGTAGTGTCATGATAAACTTCAGCAAATGTATATTGTAATACATCTCCACACTGCTCTGGCGCTATATTTTATACGTCAATGTTGTTGAGTCCACCGAATAATACAAAACAACAACCTGTATTTCGCCTGATAAATCGATCGACGTTATAGAAAATTTGTGCTAGATGAACTGCATTATATTTTCTGTTGCGCGACAGTGAAAAGTAAGAGTTTATCTTATCCATTTCGCTGTTGCTGAGCGGGATGTAATCAAAATCAATTATTTTATGCTCGTCTGAATCTACCTCGGGGCAACTGGAATAAAATGTTTTGATTGCTTTATGATAAAAATATCATCATCAGCGCCAAGTTCATTTTTTCAGTTTTTCGTTATACTCACTAAGCAGCTCATATTTATCCTGCTGTGGATTTACAGTGTAAATAAAACTCTGTCGAAGTTGAAGATGTCTTTAAGTAACAAATTTATCAGCGGGTTAGTTTTGCCTGATCCAGTTCGTCCTACTATCAGCTAACGGCAATCTGGTAGGTCATGATTATGTTGATGCTTTATTAATCGCTTGGTATCAAAGTCAATTATACTCATTCTATTTTATATAACTAATTTTTATTAGGCGGTCAAAGTTAAATTTTATCAATCGGTAAAAATAAGAAACATTTAGTACGTTAATCGGCAGCTCAACGAACAAGAGACATCAGCAAGTACAACCACTCCGGCTGGAGCCGACTTAATAAATTATCTAAACTAATTTTGGTGATACAATGACAGGTAACTTAAGTATGTCAGGTCAGCGAGTGCTAGGCCTTGAAATAACATATCCACCTATCAAAGTAGATAACTCATAAGCTGTAAGTTTTGCGCAACTTAAGACGATCGATAGTAGTAAGTTATCATTGAGGGGTGGAAAAATGACTGGAAATATCAATATGAGTGGGGAAAAAATCTAGAAACCGAATACCATCCTGCTAACGTAAATAACACAGAGGCAGTAAGTTATTCACAGCTTAGCACGGTCGATAATAAAAAGTTGTCACTAGCTGGTGGAACAATGGCTGAAACATATATATGGGCTGAAAATTAATATTTAATACCCAACTTGATAATACATCGTTGACCAGCAACGATTTTGTAACAAATGTAAATTTGTCAAAGACAACTTTGTAATAAAATCCGGTGATACGACGACAGGTATATTAAACATGGGCTCGAATAAAATAACAACGACTTATAGAGCAACTGCAGTGTCTGATCTTACAAATAAACAGTACGTGGACTCTGACACAGCAAGTACAATTATTGCTGCGGATGATGCTTATCTTTAAAAACCAGGGCGTACAATTACAGGTGATATCGATATGGTTGCTAATAAGATAACTTCTACGTATGTACCAGTTGCTGAATTTGATATTCTGGATAGTTCTGTTGCATGTAGTGCCAGCACAAAACGGGTTATAAATAGTGTCGGTCACATCCCACATCTCGCTGATGATGTTAATAATCGTTGGGGTTTTATTGCATCTGCATCAAGTAATTATCCCGGAAATAATCCAATTCAACAGCCCTATATCTCATGGGTCAGAGTGAATCACAAACGGAGAAACATTTAGCTTTTGGATCAAAATAAAGTGTCCAGAAGCCGTAGCAATATGGTAATTTGCTTTACGAGGTGAACTAAATGCTAATGTCGGAAGAATTTATATCTGGACATTAGAAGGCTCGAATGATGATATAAATTGGGCTGCGCCGTATATGGCATCGGGTGTTTATTTTAGTACTTCTCAGTAATTTACACTTGAGTCTGAATCAGCTGTCGAAAAATTCTCATATTTCCTTATTTATGTCGTCAGCGCTGAAGGTCCTTACTCAGGTCTTACAATGTTTCAGATATATACAGTTGACGATTTAATGTGAGTATCATATCTGTTGATGCTCCATCGAATAGTCGCAAACGAGTTTTATAATTATATACCAAACCCGAAAACGGAGTTCAAACTAGCGGATGTTGATTCGCTAAACCCAGAGAATGTTGAGGAAACAAATATAATTGCTCGAATGAAAAATTAACTTTAATTTCACCAGGTTTAAATGAGAACAGTACAAACTTTGTTAGAGTTGCAGTAATGAGAGGCCATCAACTAAAATGCGCAGTCTAAGATTTTAATATGATTAGTAAATACTGTTCTGTAAGAAACTGTAATAAACAGTGATTAAAGGTTGACAAGTTGCTGATAAATACGTTCACTGAGCTAAATAAAGAAAATCTTTAGACGATCGATACATCTAACCTTATGAAAATGAAATATCATGGTGGTAAAAGCCACAGCAAGAGTGACTGAAAAGGATTCACGATGTTCTTGACAAACTAGCTGAAACAAGAAAACATAAGTATTTAAAAAACCGTAAGCTCAAAGACACATTTGATAAACGTCGAGTATTTCACGTGTTAAGACAAGGACTATTATGATAAAAAGACGTTGTTATAAATGGTAGATAATCATACTGATACTAACCTGCTGACAACAGCATATCCAGTTCTAATAGACTCTTTCACCGGTGATAAAAATGTATAACGTATATCACATTTATGCTGCACTAAACGCAGTATCAAAAATTGAGCATAGGATTAAGTCATATGATGATGTTGAACGAGACTTATATTATCAGGAACTTGATATTACAACTGTAAAACCTCCTATTGATAAAAATTATGACGCGCATCATAGTTACAAAAAAAATTGCGTTGAAAAACTATTAAAAAAGAAACTGGAAAGTTACTGACAGATCCAAAATACAAAAATATTAGAGAGTTGATTGCTAGATATCTACGCCTACTCGTCAATGACATAAATATAGAAATATGTACATATTCGCGGTATTTTGAGTTTTGCAGCAGCATATACAATTCTCAAGCAATATCTAGTACTTCAAAATTGTAAAGTGGGACAGTTACGTTATGTTGATAGCTATATAGACGAAACAGAAGACTTTTATCGTGATAGAGTCAATGATATTACTGAAATACCAACAAATTTTGATCCTCCATTTTCATCCTCAGATTGTAAAGTTTGAACAGATATCAGGTATAATGATATCTCATCTGAAGTGTATGATAAGTACAGAGATTTTCCTGCTGATACTGTTAATAGTAAATTTAATGTTCTGGTTGATTAGGTTGCTGCTGAAAATACATTTACTACGTCAGTTGAAATAATAACTTAAAAAGTTTGATAATGACAATAAAAGAAATTATTGATTTTGATCATATCTCAGGTCTCTCAGACAACGACAGGGGCCAGCTTATCAAATAATATATGTACTATCATAAACAACTTTACTGCGTCAGACGAGCCAGAAAATATTACAGTAGAATAATATGCGTGCTAAACTACATTCCAATGGTATTCACAACAATTGGAATCGCATTAGCGGGAGGTACAGTAAATCCATTACTCCTAATAGTGTCTGGGGTAAGTGTTGTATTATCATATCAAATGATATGATATCAAACAGAGCTGTGAAATATGAAAAAAGTACTCTGAAAATTTTGTGCGAATGTCAAAAAAGGGATAATAAAATTTTGGGTGAAATATGAAAAATAATGGAAAAATAACAGTAGAAGCTACTACGTTAAAGATGAAACGAATTCTTTTCCGAGGTAAGTATATGACAGTTATGTTTGACAATGAGAAAAATAGCACATATTTCAAACGCAGAAATAAGATAAATTTGTCTCTGGTTCGCACATAAAATTCAAAATATTTTAGTAAGATTGTTTTGATGACAGACTCACATTCTGATGCTATTGATAATCTTTACAATCCGATATCACAAGACAAATAGACAAAGATTACAGTTGATGACGATCTAAAAAAGTGTCATATCGATAAATCAATAGTCTCGTATGGAAATTTTATTAAAATGTTAGAACCTTATTTTGTCATGATGATGAGAGTTATATAATAGCAAAAGCTGAGCCTTTAAAAATATCTCGACAAGTGCCTGTGTAAACTTTGTGTAAAATATAAAATAAAAATCGCAGTAGTCTTTTATAAGGAGAGTTTCTGGCTCAATCCTATTTTTGTTCGATGACGATGATGATTTTCATGATAGGTCCTCGAGTTAGGTAATGGACTAAGAAATCGATTTTATTGCCTCAACAACATTGTTTTCGTATTTGTTGAGACTAAAAATGGAGGCTATGGTAAGGTTGTAGTTGTCCTAGTATAAAATAGGGTTGAGTCAGAAAACCCCCTACATAAGACTACTTTAGAAAGGTATTCCAAGGCACCGACGGGACCCGTCTGGATTAAGAAAACAATATTGCTAAAAGTGTCCGACAGGTTGGAAATTCTAATAGATTAGAATTTGCAAAAACTAAATTTTCTTCCTGCCAACAGCTATTGGACATGTATATTTCTTTATCCTTCCTGAATGTGACTAGGAATACCTTGAACTGATAAAGAACGCCTGATTTTGCCTTGATATGCATGAGAGGCCACATATAAAGCTGTAAATAATTGCCAAATTAAGGAGGGGCTAAGGCCTCTAAACCTGACTAAAATTTACGAATGCTTGTTAAAACATCATACAATGGTTTAGCAACAGTTCACACGTTTGGAAAAAAATGTTTCTTCGAACTTTTCGGAATAAGCTTGTGGGCTTAGGGTATATATAGTTTGCAAAGTTTGTAATGTTTAATTTTCGGGTTGGACATATTCGACAGTATAGAGGCATATGTGTTTCAAAAACACAAAGCAGCTTTCTTTCTATATTGTTTTCAATAACATTTGAACGTTTTCTGGGAATTTAAGGAAAGTTATCTCTCAGCTTTAAACAGCAAAATTGATGCAACATTCCAGGAATCTCACTAAATCCTGTTGTTCACTGAGAAAAGAAAGAAAATAGTAAAAATAAAAATAAAATAACAAGAGTAAGAAAAGGATCGAACCGTTGTTCTCGCTTTCAGTTGTGACTTAATAAATAATATATATATATATATATATATATATATATATATATATATATATATATATATATATATATATATATATATATATATATATATATATATATATATATAAAGCATTTGGCCTGGTGAGGTTCCTTAGGGTAGCAATACATGTATTATTATTTTTTTTTAATGCTAGGGGTGTTCATTAATACTTTTATATACATAGTTTCAATAAAATTAAACTCGTATTACACAATATAATCTCTTTCTTCAAAGAGAATATTTCTTCAAAACTGCTGACATCAATTTTTTATAATGTTCCGGTAACCTAACTTTACAAAAGGTAATTTGAAGTCATAATGAGATATTGAAATATGTCAGTGGGCAAAAGACTATATGGCCACAGTGGCGTTTTCATTCTTATCGCCAGGAATTACTTTCTTTATACATTTACGAAGTATATTTGTCATTACATGTCTGTTATTTCATTATTTAGGCCTATTTCATTTAGTCTTCATCCTTTCCTTTTCTCCCCTCCCTAATCAGAACGAAAATCTTAAAATGTGTCCACAGTGTTGACCGTCTGGCATGCAGTTTTTGGATCAATGAAAAAGCACTTTTAACCATGGATGAAGATGAACCCCAAAAGCAGTTTTCAAGTATTCATTTCCTTTATAACTAGTTTTCCACAAGAACCACGCAAAGTGGCAGTGGCTGCACTTACAAGACCTATTGGACATACCAAATGCAATTTACATTAGAATGTAACTTTTATTGAAAGACACATAAAATGTCACTGTGGTAATACTATTAATTAAGTCTATATGGAAACGGACATACAGCAGGTGTTCTAAGAAATCGCAGCTTGTGTTCATTTTTCCGTACGTTACGGATGAGTGCAAACGATAACATGTATCAAATCTGGATATGAGTTAGATGGTTACAAAAAGTGTCTTCTGTCGAAAAAGTCAAACGTGTTCTCGACTGCACTGTTAGTTTGTCAGCACCTCGATGATGCGGAAATTAGACAAAATTTGAGTTTTTGATGGAACATACGCCTATTCAGGAAAGAATTACAGTGTCAGTTTCACACTATTTCAACGTGCATAATTGTTTCAGTATACACAAGTGTATATGGCATAACCATAACAAACAATCTTACAGACACCTTAATTTATCGCTAATTTGGCGGCATAAGATCGGCCTTTATCGAACCTTGTCTTTTGTCTATAATTGCTGAGCCTCTGACAAGTTTGTTGAGTAAGAAATCCAAGTTTCATTGGTCTGATACATATCAGGAAACATTTGACCAATTAAAGGCCATATTAAAAGGTACACCAGTTCTTTTAGTTATAAATTTGAATCAATTATTTAAAATGTATGTTGTTGTAAGTGATGTAGAGGTTGGTGGATCATTAATTCAAGAAGAAAAAAATGTGGATCATTCAGTGCTTTTTTACCCTAAAAACGTAACAATCACCGTATAAATTATTCCACAATCACGAAGGAATGTTTGGCTTTGATAACGCAACATATTGAAGTGTATATCAGTTCAGCTCCTTCTCCCAATTTAGTATTCAGTAACCACAAACCCCTTACTGTTATTAACAAAATGTAAAAGAAACATCAAACAGTTTGATGATGTAGGAATACAATATTGATAGTAGACACATGAAATAGTTTGATGATGCAGGAATACAATATTGATGGTAGACACGTCAAATAGTTTGATGATGCAGGAATACAATATTGATGGTAGACACATCAAATAGTTTTATGATGCAGGAATACAATATTGATAATAGACACATCAAACAGTTTGATGAGCAATAATGGAATATTGATAGTAGACACATCTAATAGTTTGATGATGCAGGAATACAATATGGATAGTTGACACATCAAATAGTTTGATGAGCAAGAATGCAATATTGATAGTAGACACATCAAATAGTTTGATAATGCAGGATAACAATATTGATAGTAGACACATCAAAGAGTTTGATGATGCAGGAATACAATATTGATAGACACATCAAACAGTTTGATGATGCAGGAATACAATATTGATAGTAGACACATCAGTGGAAACGATAATGTGATGCAGATGCACTCTCATATGTATCGAATTACCATATTGCTTTATTTTATGTATATTTTGTGTCATTCATAAGACATCTTCCTATGTATTTTTAATTATTACAATATCATATGTATGTTTGACTAATATTAAAAGAAAGTTTTATTGTATGAATCTTTCTATTTGCTTTATTAGGGGAGGTGTTATATATATATATATATATATATATATATATATATATATATATATATATATATATATATATATATATATAGTATCCTCAACTTTTTATCCGTGATTCAGAGCTGTGGATGGAGTGTTTGCATACTTGACGTTTGTCATACTTGTCAGCAGTAAACAAGATTTTTAATACACTTAGAGTTCAAGGTCAGTCTTGTTTACAGTTAAACTGTTTTTTTCTGTTGGAAACCTATTACGTAACAGGTCAAGTGATATTTGCATATGCAGAGGACTCATAGACAAATGATCTCTCTTTCACATCAGTCTTTTGGAATCTATGATCAGAGTTTGCAGTTGTGTTCTAACGTAAATCTGGAAGTATTATTTAAAACATTCAGTGGAATTACTAATTGCTCATTGATTGATGAACACATTATTTGGGGATTTTATGTGAATTCGTTCAAAGACATTCAAGAATATTAGTACATCAGGACATTAAAGACTATTGGTACATCAGGACATTCAAGTTTCCTTGTACATCAGGACATTCATGACTCTTGGAATTCAGTCGGGACATTTTATACTTTTGGACATGAGATATGACATTTAGGATCATTTGCGATTTAATTCTCAGTACTGAAAGTATCTCTTATATTGTCAATTTGTAATGTAAAGAAATAAATTATTTGTTGTTGTTAGTAAACTTGTTGGTTTTGCTTCTTTCTTTTCCATAGTTTAAGACCTAGACCGACAAAAACATGTATACTAATTTGTGTACCACAAAAGCATACTAATTTGTACACCATACAAACATTCCAATTTCTTTATCACACAACAAATTACTTATTTCTTTAAAACACAAATATACTAATTTGTTTACCATGCAAGCATACTAATTTGTATACCATAAAAACATAATAATTTGTTTTCATACAAGCATGCTAGTTGTATACCAAACACGCATACTAATTTGTTATCAATAATTGCTTCTAGCAAATATGTCAGTTACCTTTTCTCTTCTAGAGCCTTGAAAAAGGACACAATTTTAACAACTATAGTATTTCGCATTTCTCTTCTCCATTGCTGCAATTGGTTTGGTTCTGACATAACACTAATGTATTTGTAGCCGCTAAATTGTAATGTTTATCATTCTAAGCTCATTTTGTTTCTCCGTTGACTTTACATTGTCAGAATCGTGCAATATTTTCCGATATTGCACTCGCGGGCTCAATTCATATTGCATTCACGTGAATAAAGGAACTCCTTTCTATTGTAAAAAAACAATTTGTTTTTGAATGAACTAAAGCAGATGTTTCATGGACTACCACATACCAGCTGCTTTGACACATTCCGCGTTAACTTTTTTGATACAATGTTTCAGATTTAGGCTAGCTATAGACGCCAGACAGGGTCCTTACAAATAACATGCAAATGACAAGGCATAAACTGTCTTCTTTAGCTGGTAATAAGAATGGCAAAAAATATACTTACAGTTTAACATCCTGAATTTCCTCAAAATGTACTTTCTTAGTTCTGCAAATGCGAATTACATGAGGACTGTCATGGGTTCTCAAGCTTGATTACACATTTCGAAATTGTACTGTAATTTGGAGTATATTCCAAGTGCAATTACATCCTCTTTACTGCACGCAAAATGAAATAAACATTAAATTCCATAGCGTCTTTTCGATAATTGCACATGAAAGGCTTCATATTTTCCCCACATTATGATTTGAAACATTCTATGACAGAAGAAAAACACACTTGCAGATGTCAACGCGCTTCTCCCTCGCTGTTTTAATCCGATGTATATTTCATGTAGAATTGGCACAGACGCTGCTGAAATCCAATGTACTTCATGTAGATAAATCCAGTCCGTAATCACGAAATTTCGTTGAATCGACAAAAATACCAAAATCTATCCATTCCAGATCAAATGTAAAAGTTGTTGCAATGCGCATTGTTTCACAATATGACTCCAAATTTCAATTTTAAGTAGACCAAAACTCCATTTTCTTTCGAAACTTGTATCTAGCGCGCGACCAATTTTAAATTTATCTGGGTGGAGTTACGTGCACATTAATAATGTTGCTGTGTAATGATTAATCTACGTTTGTGTACTTTGTTTGGAATACGGCATACATTCAGTTACTTTGTTTCTTGTAGTGAATTTTTGTTTATATAATTAAACCTTGGGTAGAATAAGAAAATGAGCATATAATAAAAATATTACTGTAGTTGTATGGAAAAAGATGAACTCGTTTTGTCGGATGGATATACTGCACTCCCAAGGTCGTGCAGTATATTCATCCTGTTACGACCATGTAGTTTAAATACTTGTGTTAAAATTTGAATTCTTTTTTATTTCATTTTTGTATCATTTTGTTGTGATGATTGTTATATGGGATATGGTATTTTGAAAGAAACATCGTGTTTATTTAGAACGTAAATATGACTCTCAGGATTTCGTAAGCAATGTTTTTTAGATTGCTGGTTTGATAAACAAGCTACGTAAATTATTGGTTATGGCCAAGGTCATTTCTAATTATATGTATTTACATCCTGTACTGCGATGGTGAGAGGTTGAAATCGCCACGCATTCTTCGTGCGTGTGCATGAAATGACGTTTGAGTTCAGTTTAAATACTCAGGTATCTGTGGAATAGTCAGTCAGAGTCATATTTTAACACCCTGTAGAGTCGTTCTTATACCTTGAAGAACAAGGTATTTTTTTTTCTTGTGCAGGAAAGAGTTTATTTTTCCTACATCTGTAGAACTCGAGAGATGTATATTGTTATAGATGACAGCTACAGGAGTTCATCTATTTCTTAAACAATAATTATTTTTCCCTGGAGAACTACACAAGTGGCTTAGGACAAAGACATTTAGTGAAATTGATTCTAAATTGGAACAGAACAGTACAAATTGTGGTTCAAAGTGAAATTCTGAGCATTTGTGTAAAGACTTCTTCTGACGTCATCATCCACCATCTTGGAACGGAATTGAGATTCAGACTAGTCTCAATTAGAACTGTTTATTGATGGGACTTATATGTTTTTCACAATTCTAGGACAAATGTTTGGATTTTCTTCGCAAATCGAAAGTCCTATTTCATATTTTCACCTTTTCACCGTGTTTTCTAGGGAAATAAATTATTTTTGTTAAAACTTACAAAGCTTGTTGTCTTCGCTCTTTTCTTTGTGTTACTTTAAACGAGCCGATGCGTAACAATCCGAAAAACTCGTTCATATTTTCCCATATAAATGCAGTAACCTATAACTACTGAAGTTAGAGTAGAAGTAGTTCTAGAGGCTTTTCTCCAGGAACCTAATTTCTAATCTATGGTTATATGATTTCCGAGTGCAAATCACTCGGTATTAACCTGTACAGCAATTGATTCTGGCGGCTAGAGGCACGGACTCTCCCAACTACTATTAAAAACGGTGGTGGAAGAAAAGAGGTGGGAGGATAGGTGGGTGGGTGGTGGGAAGGTTAAGATGGGAATGTGCCTTTTTAACTTAAACACACTTGTTATGTGTGATTCGGAAGACAAAAATAAAAGTTTTAATAGTGTATAGAACATTCTGATAATTCTTTCTTTTATATTTTCTTTGCACAATATTCTAATCTTAGCTATTCTGTGTAAAAATATTGCTTTAAAAAATATTGCTCCTTCTACATTTTCATTTTTCCAAGCTCATACAAATTTATGTGGAGGTGGGTGGGTGAGGTCTTAATATTCTGATTGCTTTTCAAATGCTTATGCAACTGCACACTGTTGTGGAACGTTACAAGGGAAGCATCCATCTTTACATAAGTGCAGTTGTATCAGCTGATAATTGTAGGGAAGATTTCCATTGGTCAGAACATAACATTGTGATCAGAACTAGTTGCGTTTATTTCTATAGAAACTGTACGGAGAACTACTTAATACTAGCTTTGATAAATAGAGTCACGTGCTTTGTAACTAATGTGAACACTGAACTGGATCGCATGCACACTGCATAGCTTTAAAACGAAATAAAAAAGTGGGTTTATTTTTTATTTAAAAATTAAATAAATTGAATTGACAGAATCAAATAACACATCTTTGCAGTTTTTTTAATACAAATAATTTTTCTTTGACTAGATTTGATCTAAAAGAGCTGGGAAACTCAATATCTGCCAAGAAGAATATTGAGGCTACACCACGTTCACTACGACTCGTTACACATGAATTTAAACCTATGGGTAAATGGATATAGGGATTAGCAGGAAGATGGTTAAAGGCTAACATTCTAACAACTGGACTCACAGTACCATAATGTGAAACATCAACCCTGACAGTTACGGTGTGGGGTGTGTGGAAGATATATCCGCTACTCCCCCATCATAACGGACAAAGTCGATGTCTTGCACTGTTTGACTATAGGTCCCCCATCATTATAAACATTACAGATATTCTTAATTTCATAAGTAGGTAGCTAATGTAGGTAACCTAAACGGTTAATGAATACGAATATAGATTTAAAGAAAACAAAATTGGTTACTCACTCGCGTGGACAATAACGACTCGGCCAAGTGACAATGAACTCATGAACACATCAAATTCAAGTCATTAATTTGTTTAAAAAAAAAAAACAAAAAAAAACAACAAAAAAAAAACATCCTTCGCTTTGAATATTGAACTTCTATACAGGTCACATATGCCATTTTGGGTCAAATATTAAGACCATGCTATGGAATGTTCAAAACCAGTGGTAGAATTTGTTTGATGCTGACGTAGCTATTACGTTACAGATGGAGATTCCCTTGCTCTATCAATAGCTATGTAGAAGAGTACACACACAGCCCACAAAAAAAATCATAAGGCTTAAATAAGTCATTAAACTTTATGGGAAATATCTTAAAAAACAAAATATATAAATAAATAAAGTTATAAAGAATTGCAAATATATCAGTTGAATGTCTATTTTCTGAATTTGTCGTGGTATAAACTGTCCGTTTCAGACTCACACAGCTTACATAAAGCCCTTCGGGCCTTTATTTACTGTGTGATTCGGTAACAGAGAGTTTATACCACGACTAAATCAGGAAAATGCAACATTAATCTCTTAATGTTTTATACGCCTCGCATACTTAACATAAGTGCCCTGATTATGATATTTTTCTCTTCTCTCCTCAGTAATTGTTATCATCAACTAATGTATACTGTTTCAATTTCAGACTTAATTTATAACAAGGACTTGTACTTCACGCGACTGTTTTATTCAGGTTAAGCTTGTAGCTAGATCTGTAATTATAGAAATAATTTTTCACTTTTCTTTTAAATATTTATCGGTGCGTGTAACTGGTGGGTCAAGTAATCCGCTCACTCAATTTGTACTTTACCCACAAGTAACATACAACAATAAAATACAAATCAACAATCAAATTTTCATGAACCAACTCGGTCTATGCTAAAAGTAATAGTTTCACACTTCGTCGGAAATGGACAAGTTATGCTAACATGTTTGTATTAATCTGTAAAATGATATGGATGAACGCGTGACGAACGCATGTAAGGACGAGAAACTGATTAGCACACTAATGGAAGGTATAAGTATATTCATACAGAGACAAGAACAGTGCATTGTGTTTTAATGTGTACGTTTATTGTGACGATACATTATAATAAGCAGATAGGTTTTGTTCTTTTTTGAAATAAATACATTCTTTGGAGTAAAACAGGCTGAACTATTCCGATAAAAACAAAGAAGTGAAGTTTTGCAAGAGGTTGTAACCTTATCGTGACAACCAATTTTTCTATCAAACTTGGCAAATATAATAATAAGGAGATGCGCATGGAATATCTACAAAATAATAATCAACGGATCCAAACATCACTAGACAATTCTCAATTCCTCCACCATTTGGCTCACCCTGGGCCCAAAGAGGCGTTTTCATGTCGATGAGTTCACGATCAGCCCATCTCCAGATTCCTTCTTCCTGTTTGTCATTTCCACCGATAGACACATGTGATTGTTTGGGGACTGAAAAAAAAAATAGGTGTATTAGCTCGTCTTGCGGTTTTCTCTCTTTATTACATTTCTAAAAAGATATGAATCGCATTCAGCGAATATGTTCGCTTTGATTAATCGATGCCAGGAAAAAGAAACCAGTAAGGACCCTCGTCCGTGATGACTAAGAGCTAAATATGAAAAGCGACATACATATTTTCATACCATCTAACCGTTTAAAAATAGGCAAATTACAAGTTAGCAGGATAATTCTTTGCACACAATATTGTTGTATAGACTTGCACAAAGAGTGCTTGGTATTGATCTCTACATGAAAGAATACTTGAAATATGATTTTCACCTTTTATAGATTTAATACGTAAACACATGACGTAAACGATAGATTACCCTTGTTTTTCTTATTTTTTTTCTACATGTATACCTCGTAAGGGAATATCTATTTACAAATTTTCTTGAATAACGGTCATACAGAGATGATTTTCTAACTCTGCTCACAACTACATGTTTTTTGTAATAATCATTGACAAATCAATTAATGCTTACAAGTCATCATTCACGCACAAAGTACATCAACGCTTTTACACGATTGCTGATTTGAAATGAAATCAATATGACTAGTTGTATGACTTATCTCTTCCTTGACATGAGCTCTGATATAACATTTCATTTGTCAAATAATGGAATACATGACTGAAAAATAAAAAACTTTTGACAATTCAATTATTTTCACCAGACATTCAATCAAGTGCTACTAAAGATACAGGCCTGTCTATTGTGACGTCACGAAATGAAACTTTACTAATATGGCATATTATTTCATTTCTGATACATCCTTCCATATTTGCGTCTCTTAGTTGGGTACAAGTTTGTGGCAAACGCGCAACATTACGAGATGCAGATTTAATCAATAATTATACATATGATCTTTCTCGCTTTAGGGTTTAAATTTTATCTTTAATTTGAATTTCATGAAACAGTTCAAGACAAATATATTGTTTAAAGCTACTGCACAACATGCATGGTGTATGCCAGCGAGATTTTCTTTAGATTCAAATTCAACGTGTTGGTTTGAGTTTGTATTTTACGGCACAGCAACATAGCTAGGTTATTTAAATCCGAAGGACGCACCACGGCAGCCGATCAAGTCTTATCAAAATGGTACAACTCGATCCCGCAACCCTTCGGTCACGAGTCCCGCACGCTAATCACTGAGCTGTTATGGTTCATGACTCCACCAGTCGCCTCGTAAGACATGTGGCAGGGCCTATCACACCTACTTATACATTCCTGAGATGGTAGTGGACCAAACTGAACGTTAAGTTTTATATACATGTATAAAAGATCGTACAGAAGAGCTCGCCTCAAATGAAATTTATCCAACCAGTTTAAAACTTTTGATATTTTGCGAGCCTTCAGATAATCACAAAAGTATGATGATGTTAATAACATGACGATAAATACTGAATTTTGTTACTAAAACAGTAAAACAATGAGGCGACATTGCTTTCGAGTACATTCTGATCCCCTGGCATAAGGTATCGACCTGATTACATTATTTCTGCGTTATTTGCGATTGCTGCAAAGATTGTTTTTACAAAGGTTTCGATCCTTTTAAACCGCTCCGGTGGCCTAGTGGTTAGAGCGTCCGCCTCGGATGCGGGAGGTCGCGGGTTCGAACCCCGGCCAAGTCATACCGAAGACTTTAAAAATGGGACTAACAGCTGCCTCGCTTGGCGTTCAGCATTAAGAGGTTAGTGTTAGGACTGGTCGGCCTGGTGTCAGGATAATGTGACTGGGTGGGGCATCATGCCACATGTCTGCGGCATGATTCCCCAGTGCTAGACATCACTATAAACTGTCACATTGCAGGCATCGTAACGATATGACTGAAAAATTGTTAAAGCTACGTTAAAAATCTTAATCACACACACACACACACACACACACACACACACACACACACACACACACATTCGGTCCTTTTATACAGATAGACATGCCCCAAAAAACCAAGATACTTCTTGAGGTCAGGAATAAGTCACGAATTATTAAAATAAACGAAAACAAATGAAACTAAATAAGTGAATGACTTACTGTATCGACTGTTCTTTATCTGTTCCTTCATATACCAATGAATTTCTGTGGAGTTGACCTTGGCTAGGCGGGCTCCCTCTGACTCACAGATATGCCTAGCAGTGTCGACGGTTTGTTTTTCATCAGACAATCGGAAACATAGATTTAACGGCGTGTGCGATGTATAGTTGGAGGGGCAGTGAGACCGGTTTGCACCCGTGAATCCTCCACTTGCAGTTACTGGAACATTGCCAAGAACATTAGACAATAGATAAAACCACACAAAACTTGAAGTAGAGACACGCATAATACAGGTGAGAACAATAAGAAATGTCCACACCCTGACTGATTATCTAACGGAGAATCCTCGGCCCTGTCTCCCACACTTGAGCGTTTCGAGAACGAGACTAAGGCTGTAAAGGTTTATTCTACCGCCTGATAGCAGTGTGATGCAATGAACACGACCAAATATCTCATGTTACTTTCATATAGTTGCGTAACTAACGTCTTTGAATTTGAAATGATATATAATTTAGTTAATGGTGTAAAGTTTTTATCTGTTCTCCTCTTCTGAGCAAATATTGTGTTTGTTGACAAGATTTATATATATACCAAGCGTTTGTCTCCCTCACCTCCATATCCGAATTCTATTGTATCTCTTTTGCAGTGATATCGATACAGTGTGCAAAGGCATCATGCTCACGCTGGTTTTGAAGCGAGCTGATCCTTTCATTCACATACATGAAGCAGCTAACGTTAACGACAGACAATTTATTCTTACAAAATTATCTCTCTGGATACCAAAGATACCTCCCTAAATCACGAACTGGATTTAGGTAATATTTTGTCTCGATTCAGCAAGGAATTTAATTTTGAGCAGTTGCGCATGTACAAAAGCATCAGGTATCTGCCCTGGCAGAGCGAATTTCCCTGAAACGTTTTAGTTGCGTTTAAACTTCCCGCACGAGATGAAAACCAGGAAAGAACCAGCTAGATGTTCTACAACTTGTGCTTGATTTGTATTGCTGTCAGAGTCAACAGCAGACAGAATCCCGAGCAAGAACGCAGGTGTAATTTTGCTCCTCTAAATAGAAATCATTCGCGACCGTACTGTATGCTTCAGGAAAAAAAATCAAGGTCAGGACGTCGACACTGGAACTCAAAAATCTTTGGATGAATTCGCGAACCTGTATCCAGTTTTTCACTTTGACATCTCTAAGCATATCGAGCACCCGAAAAATTATATGTAGATATCGAAGTCAAGTGGACTTCGCAACCCACAGCATTTGCCGTAGCAGCAAATTAAATTTCGTGCCCATGCTGTAGTTACCGTTGGCAGGTTTCTGACTCTTGATGCTCAATGCAGAAAGATAACTGTGATCGTTTAACACAATCTGATTTGATTTAATTTATCCAAGGAAAACATATAATAAGTTACTTATCAGTAAGTGCTATTCTGACACCAGCGCAAACGGAAACAATTCAGACGGTACAAATATAAATCTAGCGTGTCAGTCTAACTTGTAAGTAGCCAACTGCACTGAACAATCGTGCTTGTACTAACAGAAATGGAGCACGTTAAATTGAACGTATCCATGATTATTGGCAAAACTATAATATCTAA
>JAECUM010047926.1:0-22445 GCA_016617855.1 Megalonaias nervosa
TTTGTCAGACGGAACCAAACTAGGTACAATTGTGAGTTATCTTGATGGTGACTCACCGCAGTTTATTCATTTAAGATCATCTATGTTGGCATATGTTTCTATAAATCTACTGTCTATGATAAATAGATTTTCTCGTGATGTTGTCAGAGTCGCCACGGATTCATTTTATATAAATAAAAAAATATACGGATTTATTAAAACCGCTACTTGGTAATGGTGAATGGGGGTCATGGAGAATAAAACAAGAAAATATACTTAGTTATTCTGAATCTGCCGACGTTGAAATTAAGGAAATATATCACAAAAATAATATTCAAATATCAAAATCATCAGCACCATCTGTGTACGATCCTGTATCTAGACATAAAACCGTTTATCTTAACGGATGCGGTGGTTCAGGTAAAACAACACGTGTGATTAAATTATTCATGAATAATAATTCGGATATAATTGTTTTGACACCGACACATAAACTCGCCAGAGAGATAAAAGAGCGAGGAGTAAAATCGTGTACATATCATAGTTTCTTTAGATGGTGTGGGGACACATGGACTCCTGAGCGAATGGGTGAAAAATATATACCTAAATATATTATATGGGACGAGATATGCACGGTGTCGTTAGAAATATTAAAAACATTTCTTGAATGGCTATTGACGAAGAATACTGCTATAATAATGTGCGGTGATCATGGTCAACCACCACCTTTTATTGGACAGTCTCCACATGAATGGCTGAAGAATAACGTAGATTATTACGAGGAAATAAATGACGACCATAGAGCTATTGATGAGCCGCTGAAGGAGTTTAAAAGATTAATCAGACTACAACCAGACAGAGTACAATGTGAAATAATGCGAGGAGTAATTCCAGAGACTTCTATGAGTGATTTTCTAAATTTATGGAATCCCACTGATTTAATAGTTGCAAGTAGAAAGATAGTTCGTGATGAACTACAGAATAAATTATTTCTGTTACATAAAGAAAAGTTTTCAGATCTACCTGTACCTTTGTGTTATCGCCCAGCAGATACTCGACGACAGAATATCGATGTTGAAATTCCTGGTGGAGATACTGAAAGTGTCCGAGTACAGAATCTTGTCTTGAATGATATTATTTTAGTCGATATTAATGTCGTTGAGAATGCGCTGAACATGAATAAATTACCGTGGACATTAGGATATGCTATAACAATCCATTCTTCACAGGGGTTAACTATTTCTGATACAAATATTTGGATTATAGATGATCGGATCGAATGGTCGAATTTAGTTTATCTCGCAGTTTCTAGAGTCAGACGAATATCTCAACTACATAGGGTTATTATGAATTTTATAGAAAATAATGATCAAACTATTAATAATGACGTAATAAGAAAAAAACTATCTGGTTATAAGCAGTGTGACAAAAAAAAATAAACGTGATTTTGATATTGATGTTGAATTTATTATAAAACTAAAAGCACAACAGAATAATAATTGTACAAGTTGCAACTGTAATATGTTATGGCAATATTCGAATAATAATCCAAGACAATTTACCGTAGACAGAATTAATAGTGATCTTGGTCATACACGTGATAATGTGATGCTGACCTGTCTTGAATGTAATCGACGTAGAGGTTCTGGTTATGTAATTGTATGTAGTGGTAATTGTGTGTCTTTAGGAATTACCTGTAATTGTTCACGTACAAATCCACGTTGAGGAGCTCTCGAATCTAATCTGTAGATTGGAGGTCTACCAGTAGATCTAACTACACTAGAAATTGTATGTGTAGTCACGCTCCATATAGGATCAGTTGCTCTTTTTTTACCACCTTCAAGTTCGCCAGGTTCATATAAATATCTTACAGTTACATTACCTAATACTGGTTGAGGTTGATGTCTGTCATTGCTACGGGGTATATATTTTTTGTGATCGCAATAGAAGGTTTCATGGAAGTTGAACGAGTAATTTCGTTATTTAATGCAGCTATCACACTTGGTAACCTCGCAACCCATTCACGAGATCTCTCACCGGACTTAAAGTCAGTAGGTATTTCCTTTGCGTATTGGTATCCAAATAACCGCTCAGCAAGTGTTCGATTAAATCGTTCAACGATTGCCTGATCACGATGAATTTCAGTATGTCCTCGTCTGATTTTAACGTTATGGTTTTTCATCAACGATAATACTGTACCAAGAAATTCTTTGCCAGGATCAACCTGTAATAACTGTGGCCATCGCAAAGGTCCTCGCTGATAAATTCGTTCAAACGCAGATGTAACTTCAGACGCTGTCTTTGTTGATAATGGTTCAGCTTGTTTATATCTACTTGCAACATCAACGACAGTTAATGCATATTTGTATGTGCGTGATTGACGTTTACCAATTTTAATGGTATCGTGTGGTAAAAATAAAATATCTTCTTGATGAACCTCATTAGGGACGCTGACATCAAAATGTGAATATTGAATTTTTTTAGGTGGTGGTAGATAAATTTGCCATATTGCTTGTCGTGCTAACCAAGCTGCAGCAACAGAACGTGAGACTTTTGCTGCTTCAGATAATTTACTAATAGCTGATCTGCCTCTCCAATATCCTCTTGGGCTATAATAAATGGATTCCATTATAATATTTATATAATTAATTACCAGCCCCTAACATTATTTTACTTTTCATGGCAGATTTTACTAGAAAACTAGCTAATTTATCTCTGACAGATTTATTTGGTATAGAATTTAATGCATGAATCAATTTTACATCTGCGAGATACCTTTGTTGTAAATCTTTACTTTTATACGCAACATCATGAACATGACATGCTTTATCAATCTTATTTACTGGATGCTCTCCTGGTCTTGGTTGATCTTGATTATCAAGTCGGATATCAAGTCGAGTTCCAGGACCGCAATAATTATATCCTGGAATATGTTTCTCACCGGGGTATTTAGCCCACGGAGTTCCTGGTAATTTTCCTAATAAAGCGGCTATATCTCCACCTGTCTTTGTTTTAACAAATTTGTATTTCTTCGTGCCACATTTTACACATTTGCCCGTCAGAGCACGTCGTTTATTTTTTGTTGTTATTGTAGTTAATTCAGCAGTGGGTGTAGATGCTCTACATCGAACACAATATAGACTCATATTATTTATTATATGGATATAATTGACTTTTCGGCAACACGAAAACAGGAGCCAGTGAAGCATCACCCAGCATTACCAAATTCGATAAGGATGATTATAATAGGTCCATCCGGATCGGGTAAAACACAACTATTATTAAATTTAATAATGCGGTGGTTAAAATGGAGTAAATTGTATTTAGTAGCACCATCTGTAGATGATCAACACTGTTACGAAGTACTTAAAGATTTTAATGAAAATGCAAAATTGCTGAATGAAGATGGTGATGATGTGGTTGATTTTATCACCGATATTGATGAAGCCCCATCTGTAGATGACCTAGATGGATTTATTAATAATTTAGTAGTGTACGATGATGTTATGTTGGACAGACAAACAAATCCAGCTAGAATATTTTCTCGAGGTAGACATAAAAACACGGACGTGATTTATGTTACACAAAGATATACACAAATACCTAAAGTGATCAGAGACAACTGCAATATTTTGGTTGTGTTTAATGGAGTAGATAATTATACTTTACAGAATATTTATTATACTTGGTGTTCAGGGGATATGGATATGATGAAGTTCAAAAACTTCTTTTCAAAAGCACAAGCTGTTCCGTTTGGATTTATTACAATAAATCTACATGACCCAAGATCTAGATATCGTATAGGTCTAGATAAAATCTTTGGTTAATTACAGCAGCAGGCAGGGTGAATGACAAAAATTGAGTGACCCGCCGAGTAAACTAAACGCACTATAACAGAAAAAACAAACAAATCAAAAATAAAATAACAAAAATGAGCTAACCCAAACGATTTATTATTCGTTTTTCAAACTATACGGTAATACTAAAAGTTAGGAGGTTCGGTTTAGCGTTATTGACCTTATTTTTTCAGCCCCTGTAGGAACCTTTATTTTATGAAAAACTTGCTCGAAACCAATTTGTAGGGTTCACCCTGCCTGCTGCTTATTGTGTGTTAAATCCAAACTAATCCTAAATGTCCTATCACAGCTCCAAACATATAGAATGTTCCTAATCAATTCCAATTGTCTTGAATCTCAGGATGTACCAATAATCTTGCATGTCATGATATCATAGTAGTTTTGAATGACTTAATATACCACAAAGATACAATCTAACATGTGTTTTAATGAGTTGTAAATAATTCCAAAATAATGTGTCAATGAATGATTTACAAACTAAATCCTTTGAATTATATCTTAACACAAATGTTAACTCTAATAGCACATAGATTCCAAAGACATATCGTAAACTAGGAATAAATTATTTTTTTACCAAGTCATATGTATGTATGTATGTGTAATACATGTGTAGCCATATATATATAGCATAACAACATATATATATATATATATATATATATATATATATATATATATATATATATATATATATATATATATATATATATATATATATATATATATATATATATATATATACCCATAGGACTTGCTATGGAATTGAATGTTCTGAAAAACTAATCATTTCAATGGAAAATTCCACTAACTCGTATAAATGGTAAAACAGTGAATTAAAATTATAATTATCATTTTATTTACAACTTATAATTATGAGAAAAATCGGGTATGTTCTATCCACATCCCTTAATCACGGACAAAGGTCAAGTACACAATATAAATTAAACATTCATAACAGCTGGTAGTCAGCAATTTTATTCGAACTACAAGCTCTGATGGAGTTTGTTGTATTTGACGCCAGTACCTACGTGTTTAGTTGCGGCTCTAGATCTAAATCTGAATGTAGTTTTTGGTCCAAGGTTATCAATGTTTCATTCGAAACTCACTCTGACAACTTTGCTTTCTTCAACAAGCTCTTTTAATGCCGGGTCACTGTTCCAATATTTCTATTAAAGTGCGCTTTAGTGGCTGCAGGGTCATACCATAACAATAACGAGTGACTTTTTGCTTGTCAGATCACACAGAAATATACTATTTGTGTCTTCAGTGAATTCGTCATGCCAATCACGTTTGAAACCTGCCGGCTCAGATATAGCCTCAAAACATTCTTCGGATTCTGGATCCTGTACCTGTTGTCCTAATATTTGTTCTTGCTTTTCCTGCTTAGTATTTAACACCACCAGCATCTTTGCTAACGTAGCATCGGTAACCTTCTGGTCTTTGATCAGCTTGCTTTTTTTGTAATTTGCATATGTTGTCTCAGTTATTGCCGTTGTTAAAGGTTTTAATAATTTTTATGCTACGGTGCGTTGAAGTTCTTACAGGCCTATCTTTTCTGCCATAAGGCTACCATGTAGTTACTGCCTCTGCTCTTTGTACTTGCTAATAAAAGCCGCTTTATATTAGGTTCCTCTTCTCGGACAAAATAGCATTAATCAGCGTATTCTGCATTAAAATAAAAACATCTCGACTTTTCGCAGTCGCATGCATGTTTTCTGATGACACACGAGTTCTCTAAATTAGTTTGCTGATGGCAGATAAAATTGGTAAAAATAATGATGACACATTTTAGGAGCATATTCAGCAGCTCAATGAAAGACCATACAATTATAGCTGTTGCCTTCTATGTCCTCATGATAACTTTGTTTAATTGATCAACATCTATGCCACGACAATGGTCACAGTCAATTGAGTGTATATCGCGGTTATCTAAGCCAGAAAATGAAACAAAGTAGCCTATGGCGTGTCTGGTATATTTTGGAATTTCATTGCAATGCTGAGCTAATTATACTGAACTGCAACGCTTATTATGTGACAGCGAACCATATTACTTAATTTTATTCTTGTTATCCCTATCGATTTTTATGTCTTCAAAATATTCTGAAAGAAACTTTCTCACCATCGGATTCTTCTGCAGCCTTATATCTTCTGGCTCCAATATTGTGACCGTGATGGCATCAGGTCTGTCATAACTGAGTCTGTTATTTAACAGCATGTTCGAAAACACGTTTGTCTAGCTATGGCCAGCTGGACGAATGGCAATCGGGAATCAATATATTATGCCGTGATTTCTTGACTTTTTCTAAACCAAAGGTAACAATGCATTTTTAAGCTGACTATATAATGAATCATTATAGAGGTTTTAGGAGAGTTACTGACAACGACAGCTCAATTACATCGTCAACAATTTCTGTTGCTGAACTACATAGACGCGTGCTGAGATTAGGCGACACAAGGACAGGACTGACCAAGTTCTCCGTGCTAAACATAATAAACACTGACGCACCTCCATGTAACGAAGATGCTACCAGAATGGAATACGTGGACAAATGATCAAGCGTAAAGTTTACTGATTGAAGCTAACAAAACGTTTTCTCAAATGTATGACGTATTTCTGCAGGACCAAACTTAGCTTCAGTAGTCATCGGCAATCAAACACTGCTGTCATCGCCAGGTGTGATGCGACTTGCTGGCGGAAATATAGCTGATGATATCAATACAGGAAATATAATGATTACAAACTTGCTTGCAGCAGCTGCTGCTGATGAGTCGACAAATAAAACATTTACTGATGATAAGTTTCTGAGCAATTTTATTGTGCCAAATCCACGTACTGTCTTGCAAAAGATCAAAACATGGAACTGCGATGACACTTCGTTACACGCCAAACATAGAAATTTATTTCAACAGATTACCTGACGGCAGTTACTCGCATATTACGTTCAGGGCTGCAAAGTATTTTAGGTGTATGGACAGTGTCTACGCACAACCATTTCTGATCGCGAGTTCTGGCGTGACGTCAAACTTCCTTTACTAACGAAAAGTAGTAAGATTACATGCCTAGCGACTTCTACAAGCACTGAGACACGACCGTTAAACTGTATGCGGATGCATAAGGTTTGTGGGGGCAGCGATATATTAGTCGATAACCCAGCTGTGACCAACAGGTTCATTGGAATGTCATCAGGATAACCTGACGGTAACTTAGTGTGTTTTACTCTTCGATCGCTAACAAGGAGGATTCTTGTACAGAAGACATCTCTGTACACACAGTACAATATGTATTCTGGCGACAGAAGGGTTTACAATTTCGAGTAAAGTTAATGCGCCCTTATTTGAGATTAGGTCAGCATGTGTTATAAAAAAGGGTAATACAAAATGAATGCGTGCCAACGGACAATACGGATGGTATACCAAAAGAAAATTTAGATATAAAGCGCGTAAAAGGGAACTTTACTGGGCACTTTCCAATGCTGTCTTCAAATACCACAAACAGACGGGGATTTAAGATAGTTGCAACATCAGAATACTTGAGTGTGCACAAAAGATTTTAAGGATTTTCCAAAACGTTGCGGAGAGACAACCTTAAAACGTGTGGGCGATAGCTTGTGTTAACGCAGACGAATGGATACTGTTAAGTATATGTAATTTAATTACTTGTGTGTTAGTTTTAAATTCTCTTTAATTTTATTTTTATTTCATTACATGTAATGATAAATTTATTCACTGGATTTGACATTTCCCATTAAATTCAGTTCAGTTCTGTTAAACCTGATAAATACGCAGGCCGTAGAAACATTGTGTCTTTTGGTGATCTAGATTTCAGGGCCAGTTTCAGCTCTGTTGTAAACAACTTTTTATTATTATTTTTATTAATGAACCTAATAGTAAGATTAGTTCAGTACAATCGACTTGGTCCATGGCGTACGTGATAATCGACATGTAATGTTACTGCGCCGCTTGGGAAATAGTGATCACGTGACCCATCATAAGGGGATGAATTGCATTTTTAGTTGGGTTTAATGCTCACGACTCATAGTGATTTTTCAGTCGTGAATCATACCTTCGGGCTCAAAGGTATTCCTGTTGTTGCCAGTTGAATTGAGTTTTTTATTTAAAATAATTTATTTTCCCCGGAGACTTCCTCTATTGCTCATCATAATTCTTGGACAAAGACATTTATTGGAAATTAGTCGGATTTCTAAAGCCGGAATATTATTCTTGATTCATAAAATTCAACAAGGAACTGTTGACACAACAGCATAAAACAGGTTATAGAGGACGTCATCGTCTTACATCTTGGAACTTCATCGGGATTCGAACTTTGATTCATTTAGAACTATTTTAGTGATAGGACTTATATTTTTAAATTCTAGGAATAATGTTTGGATTCGATTCACAAACCGTAAGTCGTTTTTCATATTTTTACCTTGTTTTCTAGGGAAATAAATTATTTTGTTAAATTTATAAAGCTTATTGGCTTCAGTCTTTTCTTTGTTACTTTGTACGAGCCTAAGACACGTAACAAACAAAATTGGCCGCTAGTCCTTGGGATATATGAATTTTGGCTGAAATATTTCAGAAAATTGTTTTTTGAAATTTAAATTCCTCTAGTTTTCAGAATATTTTAATTCCCAAGTACTACAGCACATTTTGTTTGAAATCGTTAGTGAAACCAACAGGCTTTTTCACATTGTCATCAAAAGTGGAGACGTTTCTTTCTAGTCCTACTCAGGAGCAGTTGAATTGTTTGAAAAAAGATGAATTGCTTGAACATACCAGGAAATATAATCTTTCTGAGGCAAAATCTTCCTTAACGAAACAAGAAATAAAAAACATTTTGATCCAATATTTGGTTGAAAAGAATGTTTTTGATAAAAGTGTTTTTGGTTCGATCAGTAAGTCTGTATCAGACTCTGATATAAAAGTAAAGGAACTAAAATTAAAATGCAAGATGGAATTAGAGTTAAGGAATCTGGAACTTCGGAATGATAAAGAGGAAAAACAAATACAAATGCAGCTGCAATTGGAGAAAGAAAAAGACCAAATGCATTTACAGAAAGAACAAATGCAGTTACAAGTGGAGAAAGAAAAAGAACAAATGGATTTACAGAAAGAAGAGAAACAATTGCAATTGCAATTTGGAAAAGAGGAGAGAGAGAAACAGGAAAGAGAGAAAGATAAATGCAATTAGAAGAAAGAGAGAAAGAAAGACAAATGCAATTACAGAAAGAACAAATACAATTACGGAGAAAGAGGAGAGACAGAGAGAGACAGATGCAAAGAGAGAAGGATCAAAGGGAATTTCAATTTAGGATAAAACAAATAGAGCTGGCAAGTGAAATGCACATTCCACCTCCACAAACAAATTCAGGTTTGATATTACAAAGAATATTAGGTTAGTGCCCCCGTTCAGAGGAAAAGAAGTATACAAATATTTTCCTGGTTTTGAAAAATCGCTGAAAATTTGAAATGGTCAAGGGAGCATTGGACTCAATTATTACAATGTGTACTTGTTGGTACAGCTAGTGATATTTACCATTCACTGTCAGTTCATCAAAGTGCTGGATATGATGTGGTTAAAGAATGCATTTTAAAGGCTTATGAGTTAGTCCCTGAGGCAAATCGGCAACAAATTAGGAACTATAAAAATTAAGCTGGACAAACTCTTGTCGAATTTGCAAGAGAGAAAGAGCAGTTATTTGAGAGATGGTGCTTAGCCAAGAAAGTTGAACATGGTTATAAAAGTCTCAAACAACTTGTATTACTTGAAGAGTTCAAGAACTATGTCACATTAAGACTTATCATGACGAGCATAAGATTGAAACCTTGGAAAATGCTGCTCGTGCCGCTGATGAGTATTCCTTAACTCATAAGGTTAATTTTGTAGGCTAGTCTTTCACTCAGCCGTCTTCTGGTTAAAAGATATTTCAGTCTAATGCGACTCCTTCTAAAACTCAATCTGGCACACCTTTTTAAAATCAAACTTCTGATAAGCTTGATTAAAAATCATTGTCTCTTCCTACGTGTACCTATTGTAAGAAGCAAGGGCACATTATTTCTGATTGTTTTAAATTGAAATATAAGCATCAGAATCAAGACAGACCTATCCCAAATGTTCTTAATTCTAAGAGGTCAAGGTCACGGTCATGTATTGAATGCAATACATTTGTTGGGTCTCATAAACCCCAGTCTGATTTTATTATGGAGAATTATGAACCATTCATGTCGAAGTGTTCTATATCACTCTTGGGTGATTTGGCCAATCCTATCCCTATTAAAGTTTTAAGGGACACAAGAGCTTCTCAGAATCTTTTATTATCAGGTATTTTGCCTTTTTCTGAGAAGTCTTCTTCTAATGAGAGTATTCTCATTCAGGGAGTAGAGTGCGGCTTTGTTAATATTCCTCTCCATTCTGTAAATTTGTCATCAGACTTAGTTTCAGGACCTGTGACAGTCGGAATAGTGTCTAACCTACCCGTTGAGGGCATTCATTTGTTGCTAGGCAACGACCTAGCTGGAGACAATGTTGTGGTTAATCCACTTGTAACTGACAAGCCTTCTTTGGATCAGAAAGATCCAATTGAAAAAGAATTCCCTGATTTATACCCAGCTTGTGCAGTTACTAGAGCTATGGCAAAGAAAGCTCTTGAGAAAGATTTTGATAATGAAAGTATTCCTTTAGCTGACACATGTATTGGTCAGGCTTTTGATGAGGCCACTTTCACTCCATGTTTGGATCAATCAATCTTTTTCTAATCAGGGTGACAAACGACAATCACTTGTCGTCGAACAGGAGAAAGATCCTGAGATCTCCTGTTTGTTTCAGAGGACCATTAGTGAAACTGAAGCCACTGAAGCACCTGTCTGTTATTTCATTAAAAATGGAATTCTTATGAGAAAATGAAGACCTCCACAGGTTCCTGCTGGTGACAAGTGGTCTGTGAACTATCAGATTGTAGTTCCAGAACCTTAGAGACAGAAAACGCTTAGTCTGGCCCATGAAACTACTCTGGATGGTCATTTTGGGATTAATAAGACTTATCACAAGATCTTGACTCACTTTTTTTGGCAAAAAATTAAAAGTGATGTTTGTAAATACTTTAGATCTTGTCATACTTGTCAAACGGTAGCAAAACCCAATCAGAAGATACCTAAGGCTCATCTGCAACGTATTCCTGCACTTGACGAACCATTTAGTAAAATAATGGTAGACTGTGTTGGTCCCTTACTTAAGACCATGTCAGGCAACCAATACTTGTTGACCTTTATGTGTGCGTCTACAAGATTCCCAGAGGCAATTCCTTTGAGGAAAATTAAAACTAAAACTATAGTTAAAGCTTTGATAAAGTTTGTTTTTTGCTCAATTTGGCCTTCCCAAATCTATCCAATCGGATCAAAGGTCAGATTTTATGTCTGGAATTTTGCAGCAAGTTGTGTATGAATTAGGCATTCAACAATTCAAATCTTCTGCTTATCACCCTGAGATCCAAGGTGCTTTAGAAAGATTTCATCAAACTTTGAAAAATATGATTCGATCATATTGTTTTGATACGGGTAAAGATTGGGATGAAGGCATTCATTTACTTGTGTTTGCTGTTTGAGAGTCAGTTCAAGAATCTTTAGGATTCAGTCACGTTGAACTAGTTTTCGGACACACTGTGCGTGGACCATTGACGTTGTTGAAAGAGAAGCTTCTTTCTAATGAAGATACTGAATTTTATCTTCTTGATTATGTTTCTAATTTTAAGTATAAGTTGTCAAAGGCTTGTGAGGTCGCAAGAGCGAATCTGCACTCTAGTCAGTCAAAAATGAAATTGAGGTATGATAAAACCTCAAAGGAATGGATTTTTCAGCCCGGTGATAGAGATCTGGCTCTCTTGCCCATTCCACAAAATCCTCTTCAGGCCAAGTATTATGGTCCGTACACGGTTGAAAAGAAAGTAAATGATTTAAATTATATCATAAATACTCCTGGGAGGCGAGAATAAAAACAATTTTGCCACATTAACATATTAAAGGAGTATATTGAGAGAGATAGCCTGGGAAATCACGCAATTAATTTAGGTGTACGTGTCCCACTCACAGACGATTTAAGTGAAGGAATTCAATCGGACTCTACTGATTTCGGAGCAACAAATCTTCGGAATTCGAAAATTATGAATAATCGGGACCAGAAACTTTCACATTTGCAACAAGAAGAAAGGAATGAACTTAAACAGTTATTATTTGAATATGAGCACTTATTTCCGGATGTTCCTACGAGGACAAACAAAATTTTTCATGACGTTGAAATTGTGAATTCCAAACCTGTGAAACAACACCCACACATGATAAACCCTCTCAAACAGGAATACTTGAAAAAGGAAATTCAGTATTTGTTGGAGAATGATTTCATAGGCGCAGTAAATCTGACTGGAGTTCACCATGCATACTTGTTCCGAAACCAGATAAAACTTTCCGTATGTGCACTGATTATAGGAAGGTTAACAGTGTGACAAAAAAATAGATTCATTTCCATTACCAAGAATTGATAACTGTATTGATACAATTGGAAATGCCAAGTATGTCACCAAATTTGACCTTCTGAAAGGATTTTTGGCAAATTCCACTAACGGAAAGGGCAAAGGAAATTTCGGCATTCGCGACTCCAGATGGATTTTATGAATATAAAGTCATGCCGTTTTGAATAAAGGATTCTCCAAGTACTTTCCAACGTTTGATGAATATGATTACCTCTGGTCTAGATGATTGTGATGCTTGCATCGATGATGTCATCATCTACAACGACACCTGGAAAGAACATCTAGCAACAATTCGGAAATTCTTTGACAGACTCACTGATGCAAGTTTGACAATCAATTTATCTAAAAGTGAGTTCTGCCGTGTTTGTGTAACTATTCTAGGACATATCGTGGGACATGGACAAGTTAAACCTATAGATGCTAAGGTCAAGGCTATCTCTGAATTTCTTGTGCCTGTTAGTAAGAAGCAACTGATGCGATTTTTTTTCTTTGGACTGAAAAATGTCAGGAGGCTTTTGATAAGTTAAAGGCCATACTTAAAAGTGCACCGGTTCTTACAGCTCCAAATTTCAGTCAATCATTTAAACTATCTGTGGATGCAAGTGATGTTGGGGGTTGGAGCAGTATTGATTCAAGAAGATAGAAATGGTGTTGATCTTCCAATGTGCTACTTTTCTAAGAATTTAAATAAGCACCAGAGAAATTACACAACAGTTGAGAAGGAATGTTTGGCTTTAATATTGGCATTACAGCATTTTGAAGTTTACATTAGTTCAGTTCCTTCTCCGATTGTTGTGTTTAGTGATCACAATCCCCTTACTTTCATCGGCAAGATGAAAAACAAAAATCAAAGATTATTGAGGTGGAGCTTGTTGTTACAGGAATATAATCTTGACATCAGGCACATCAATGGAAAAGACAGTTTAATAGCAGATGCACTTTCCCGTGTATACAAATATTATTTTATGTACACTTTGCATAATTCATAATAATTATTATGTAATTGTTTTACCTCTTGTATAATTACATATGGTAAAAAGAAAGCTTTACTATATAAATCTTTCTTTATCTTTATGGGGGGAAGTGTTACGTATATGTAACTTAATTACTTGTGTGTTAGTTTTAAATTCTCTTTTTTTATTATTATTTCATTACATGTTATTGTAATGATAACTTTTTTCACTGGATTTGACAATTTTTCCAGTAAATTCATTTCAGTTCTATTAAACTTGATAAATAAAAACAAAAATCAAAGGTGGAGATTTTTGTTACAGGAATATAATCTTGACATCAGGCACATCAAGGGAAAAGACAATTTAATAGCAGATGCACTTTCCCGTGTATAGAAATATTATTTCATGTACACTTTGCATAATTGATAATAATTCTTAATTAATTGTTTTACTTCTTGTATAGTTACATATAGTAAAAAGAAAGCTTTCGTAGAAACTTTGTATCTTTTGGTGCCCTAGATTTCAGGGTCAATTTCAGCTCTGTTGTAAACAACCTTTTTTATTTCTTTTATTATTGAATCTTATAGTAAGATTCGTTCAGTACAATCGAATTGGTCCATGGCGTACGTGATAATCGACGTGTAATGTTACTGCGCCGCTTGGAAAATAGTGATCACGTGACCCATCATGAGGGGATGAATTGCGTGTTTAGTTGGGTTTAATACTCACGTCTCATAGTGATTTTAGTCAGTCGTAAATCATACCTTCGGGCTCAAAGGTATTCCTATTGTTGCCAGTTGGATTGAGTTTTTTATTTAAAATAATTTATTTTCCCCGGAGACTTCCTGCATTGCTCATCATAATTCTTGGACAAAGACATTTATTGGAAATTAGTTGGAATTCTAAAGCCGGAATATTATTCTTGATTCATAAAATTCAACAAGGAACTGTTGACACAACAGCTCAGAACAGGTTATAGAGGATGTCATCCCTTTTCATCTTGGAACTTCATCGGGATTCGAACTTTGATTCATTTAGAAATTTTTTAGTGATAGGACTTATATTTTTAGATTCTAGTTTTAATTTTTGGATTAGATTCACAAACCGTAAGTCGTTTTTCATATGTTTACCTTGTTTTCTAGGGAAACATATTGTTCTGTTAAAATTTATAAAGCTTGTTGGCTTCACTCTTCTCTTTGTTACTTTGTACGTGCCTAAGACATGTAACAATACAATATTAAAATGTCATGTTGCAGTTGCCTTCATATTTCTCCTGATGTAGCTCTTTTCTTCACTCCGTTCTACATGCCCACACCACCATAGTCTGGCTTCCCGAAACTTGTATATGACACGCGATACTCCAACTATTCGGCAGATATCATCTCTTTTCCTCTCTCTTTCAGTGAGTTTCAAAGTATCCAATGTAGCGTTCTCATTTTCGTTTTTTCTAGGAGCTGAAACTAACGCCTGAGTTACTTTACAAGTTTTACGTTAACAAAATAATGTAAATCATATCTGAATTTGTGAGGACTGAGCGCAATCTTAATAAGCTGTTGTTTAAGGATGCGCATGATGAAATGGAATGGGTTCTTTGAAAAATTTTGCACAACCTATTTAGACTAAGCCCTACAAAGTAGATGCTGATATGAGGAAGCGAACCAGATACAGGGCGGACTTAATAGCAATGATAAGGTAAATTCTTTTTGCAGCTACAAAGCGTCACTTAGTCTCAATAAGAAAATAGAGAACACAACAAAATGTATAATACGCAAGCGAATCCAGACACTGCAATCAATAATTGGAATGGGAACAATCATGCACAAAAATTAAACGCAACAGAAAAAAAGGATCACAGTGAGGACAACGACTGGACGGACAAGCAAATTAGACGCAAAATAATAAACATTAACTAAACTGCGCGCAAGAGTCAGCAGAACATTCTACGGGGAACTCGTCCTAGATTACGATGATGTGGAAACAAACTGCAGGTGATGAATTTGTTTGATACAGAAGATCGCAAGCAACACTGTCCAGATGATGATGACCCTGAGCATAAATCATAAATTAAATTCCACAGCCACAGCCTGAAGCAGAGGTTCCACGCCACAGGTAGAAGCATACATTCGTCAAAGTGATGCAGAAAGTCCGCAACTCTATGGGTTTCTATAAATTGTAACAAAGACGGCTGAAGCTCATTATTTGATCGTAAAGTATATCAATGAAACTTTTGGTACGGCTCTTGAATATACTGAAAAACTGTATATAATGACAACATTTAAACGTTACCAAGCGCTTACATTATTGACCCAAAATATACATATCGTGATATTGATCACCACAGTTATTTTCAAACATTTGACGTAAAACAGCATATGGACTATTTTGGAAGAAATGAAGAAAAAAATCTGTTCAAGCTATTCATGGATTAATTAGATGCTAAGTGATTTCCTATTTTGAGAAATACAACTGAGACTTATTATTGTATCGTTAAGTATCAATTCAAGAACATATATTCTGTCAAAGAGCAGGAGGCTGATATTAAATTTATTAGAACCATGTTTCGTAGCAGCTCAAAGAAAAACTTCGGCAACAACAGAAGTACCGCTTGGAAACGTATCCGATACTACAAAGGTACTGAAGTTCTCTGCAGCATTCGCAATGCGAAAATCAAACCATGCTAAATATTATAACGAAGAAAAAGTACCGGACCTTTGCTCAAATATAATCAAGCAAACTAAATCTAGAATTTTTAGCATCACAATCAGAAATCTCAAAACCAAAGGTAGAAAAGCGGTATCATGAGCAGACATTCTGCAGCCATAGCAAATAAAATACGACCAGCCACCAGAACACGAGGTGCCGGTTGAAAATAAAAATATTAATGAGTCTTACTCTCAAGTGTTTTTGGTATCTAAGAAAACGCGAGAATGATGCCAATATACTTTCTTCAGAAATTGATTTCATTACTTCGCTTCTAAAGACATAGCAGTCCTTCCACATACACTTGTCTTCCTTGTATATTGCTTAAAAGCACCTTTATAAATTCATCAGAAGCTAGAGCGGAAAGAAAAGAAACATTTATACGTTGACATACAGACTTAATAAATACTATCGTAGTGGCGGAAAACCAGCATCTGACTTAAATCAAATGCTGGATATATTTCTGACAAAGTTCTTTTGGTATATAGCAGTGACTATAAGGAAATAAAAAATCAAATTTAGCTGAGGTCTATTATCCTGTCAAGAGATATTTGATAAAATTAGATATCAATGTCAATTCACTTGTAACCGTTATTAAATATGCAGACGTAAACTCAAAATGTAAAGCCTTCAAAGAGCTGCCACATAATTTTGTTTCACGAATCCCCAAGAGGGGATGCTCAGGTCAAATCACAATTAGTAGACATAGAACATGACAGGTTTGGCTAGCACTGGCACTTTTGAACTATTTTCTTTCGAATATTTCTGGAGTAGGAATTGCAGCGCATACAGTTTTCAAAAAAGTGGAACCATATCAAAATGAAAGGTTATTTGTAAGTAAGTTACATCACGTATACAAAATTTCGAAACCAAATTAGGATTTGTTTGAGTGGCACAGCATTCAACAGGGCAGATCTGGTCAAAGAACTCAGAATTGTAGACAACATCGTGATCGAAATAAGCCCAATGCGAGTTAACAGCTATGACAAACTTTATGCAAAAACATAACAGCTCTGCAGCATTCAAAGTTAAAATGTGGGGATAAAAACTGATCGCGGTTATTTAAACTAAAGTAAATTACAGCGAGAAAAAGAAATGCTGTCATGAAAAATTAAAAAAAAATCTGCCTGAATTAAAATTTTGTGCGGTCGATACTAGTCTTCACAACATCAAACGGAATTTTTCCTGCTAACTCTTATGTACTCTTCTCTTAAGATGCGTTTGGATTTTTCCAGTTCAATAGCAATTTCTGCGTACAAATCAAAGTAGTCTAGAACTTCTTTCGAAACCTGATAAATTATTTTGAGAGTGTTCTTGATACACCTGAATGCGCTGTTGAACCAGCTGATATCTTGTATTATACAACTGATGTCTTCTGCATTCCAGCCTATTGGTAATTTACCTTAACGTTGTGTACGTTGTTGAAGGCGGCCATTATCTGCTCTGAGTCAAAGTTGTACATTATATTACAGTATGTTTGTCTCAAAGTGTTTGATTTCATATTTACACACTATTCCCGATTTCTATATATTTAGCTCTCCATCAGATACATTACCAGGTCACCTTAACACTTTAAGCTCTACTTATTGAATTCAGGACACAAATTGTCATCTAGACAATGACAGTAGCATCTGTAGCATAGAGTTTTCCAAGATATTGTATAATTACTGCTAGGTGGACATCCTGCAGTGGATGATTTTGCCACAATACGATCAAGAATGCATCGCTTGTGCTTCTTGGTAATTCATTAGATTCCATCGTTATTTCCAACAATGCGCCTGTATAGACAGTACGTTACAGAACAGTACAGGATTGGTAGTTTGATTATTTATTTTCACTGGCAAATTTGAGAATTTATTAGTTTTTGTGGATTTTGTCTCCATGTTATCGCTCACAGCATTGCTGATGCTCATTGTTTAATGCATTTTTGTTGCGGACACTGCTCTTACTTATACCAATGCATTAATATGTTATATACATAGTTTGCACTTTGAAGTTATTTCCTGTTAATTATTCATTTATCATTGTCGTTTCAAATATTCAATGGAGATTAAATGTGCAGAATGTAAAACGTTCTCTTAGGACACATGCGATAAATGATATGCTGTATGGTCAAAGGTCTACCATCTTGCATAAAATTTGAAAAGGCAAAGAAGACAAAGAAAGTCCAAATCTATGAATATAATCATCTAAGATGGCATCTGTTGCAAACATAGTAAGGCTTACACAATAACCTGTTAAACCACAATAATTTTAACATTGGTACTTCTCACATCAGGTCTGCTTGAAGCAGATCAGCAGTGCAGTGGATGCATGCATACAACACCTACTCCAGTCACTGCTGAAGTCGCTGATGCAATGGCTGATTTAGGAAATTACGATGCCGTTTTTCCCAGTTCTCTAATATGGATTTGATCATGATAGAATAGTTAGCTTTTACTTTCTGGCAGCCCTGTGGGCGTATCCCCCCACAAGCCTGAGTTTGCTCTGAGTTCCTGTAGGTCTGGGCACAAGGGCTTGAATATGTCCTCACCAGCGTATGTCGCCTGCTATTTCAATTGTCATTGTCATTCACCAACATTCTGGTCTCACACTAGCCAATCCAGCTGGCTGCATGTCCAACCATAGCTTTTACTGTCCAGGGGTAAGTAGTGTGGATGAAATGTGCTTCAAACAAGCCAACATTCTTTAGTACGTGGGATGATATGGGGCTCAATACTACCATACCATCTGCAGAACTGCCCATTTGGACATCCTGACAACACAAACCATCATTCAATCAACAGGTCTATGTCCCTGTTGTGTCCATTGGGCGGATACTACAATATGCCCAGAGATGATGACGCGTCTTCTTCCAATGTGCTTGATACCATGTACACAGAAATAGAAAATGTGCCTGAGAATGCTATGCCGCCATTGAGTGTGGGGTAAAGGTCAATCAACTGGCCCACTCTCACCACACGGTGGCGTGAATGGAGTGTCAAACAGGCGATGTTGCAAATTCATCACATTTTTTCATCTCCTGTGTGACCCCCGCCGCGGCCTGCATGTCAGGGCAACAGGGTCAAGGCCTTGGCTAATGTGGATGAGGACAAAAATCCCTCCTTCCATCTACTACACAGCCTGGGAGTATGTAAGTTGTCTCCTATTACAAGGGTCTACATTTTTTGTAGAAGTCGTCTGCTTCAGAGATAAAATGTGCTCTCTATTATGGACTTTGATGTGCTAAATTCAAATATGACAATTAAAACAACTGACTTGCTGCTGTTTCTACGGTATTTAAGTTTTAACATTTTACATCCATATATATTGTGTAGATAGTAAAGTTTTCATCATAAGTAGTAAACCCAGATCTTTTCATGTATTTATGGTTGCTTTACATGATAATATTTCATTTGTTCTGTTTATGTAACACTCTAACAAACAGCAAAATGGTTATATAAATAAACTGTATTATGAAACAAAAGGCAAAAATCTAGTATGTATATATAAGTACATAGTTTAGGCCTTATTGAGTGTCTACTCGGTGTATTTTTACTTGTCTCTTGTATTCGTTAAATGGAGCATCTCTTGTCACTGTCCAGCAATATTCTGAATGCATTTATGGGCTCCATTTTGCCCTGATAGCGTTTCTCTATTCTTGCAATGTCCTGGTGAAATCGGTCGCCGTGCTGGTCGTTCACTACTCTGCAGTTCGGTGGAAAAAAATCTAGATGAGAGTGCAAAATATGATTATTCAATGACATGTTGCAACCAAGGCTATTCTATGCATTGAGGAGGTTTGTCTTATGGAGGTTTCCCACCATCTCCTGCAGTTGTCTGCCTTGCTGTTTCCGAGAAAAGTTGTTGCCACTAACTGGTAGGCTTTCCACGCCGTATTTGCCTTGTCACGCAGTGCACGGTCAAATGCATCATCTCGAAGACGTTCACGAATCAGAAGACCAAACAAAGATACTTCCTTTATCTTAGCTTTACTTAACTTTGGAGTCTTTCCAGGGAGGTACTTAATGCTGCTTGTGTTTCGTGTGTGGCCTTGACAAAGTTCTTGATCAGACCCAGCTTGATGTGCAAGGCTGGTAACAAAATTTTCCTTGATTCAACAAGTGGTGGATGCTAAAACCGTTTCCTACCAAGCTCCAATGACTGTCGGAGTTGCCAGTCTCTCTTTATGTAGTGGGAATCTCTCGCACGACTATCACATTAGCAGAGAAAACAGCAGTACTTTGTGTATCCAGTTTGCAGATCAAGCAAGAATGCAAGAACCTTCAAATCACCACAAAGCTGCCACTGAGGTTGGTCATAGTTTATGCACCTCAAATGTTGTCTCAGGTTTCCTTCATATTGACTGCACGACCAACTGGAATTGATGGCAAAACATTGCCATTATGAAGCAAAGGAGATTTAAGACTCGTCTTCGATGAATCAGTGAACAGTCTCCACTCATCTGGATCATGAACATTTTTGAGGGCTGCCATCGCACCATCGATTTTGTTGCAGGCTACAAGATCACTTTCCATGAAGAAGAATGGGACAAGATCCTTTTGACGGTCAAGAAACATATAAAACCTAATATCACCTGCCATGCGATTCTATAGCTGTAGTCTGGAGCCCAACAACTCCACCTTACTCTTGGATAGTAACCAAACACTGACAAGGTCATTCAGTTCACCTTGTGTTATGAGGTGTGGCTCAGAGGAGGAGGAGGAGGCGAGAAAATATGGGTCATGTGACATTGATGGTTCAGGAATAGAAGTTTCATCCTCTTCCCCGTCCTTTTCTGACTCACATGAGAATGATTCTGGTGCATCAGCAACCGGCAGTCCTTCTCCGTGGGATACTGGGCGTATAGCTGACGGAATGTTTGGATAATGCACAGTCCACTTTTTCTTCTTTGATGCACGTTTCCCAGCTGGAGGCACCATCCAGAAGTAACAATTGCTGATATGATCTGTTGGCTCTCTCCAAACCATTGGCACTGCAATAGGCATAGACTTCCTATTCCTGTTCAACCACTGGCGAAGATTTGTTGCACAAGCGTTGCAGCATATGTTTGGGGCCCACCTCTTGTCCTGATCTCCAATTTTGCACCCAAAATAAAGATGATTGGCTTTCTTAGCCATAGTGGTTATAATGCGCTTTGTAATGCAAAAGTCACTTCACCACAAACATAGCAGAAGTTGCCTGCATTGTTCACACAAGTACGAGGCATCTCTGCCTGCTCACTTTGGTTAAACAGAAATGTGTCCCTTTGCAAAATCAAACACTGACAAATACGAGAGCACGACACAGTATGATTTCTAGAGCTGATATAAGGGAATGTGTTCAGCAGAGTGATATAAGCTTAGTTATAACTGCATCATCCATGGCTTCTAGAAATAACATGATGCAATTCATATCATGTATGAAGCAATACCAGCTTCAGATTGCATCATTAATTGTTTTGCCTAAAACGCAAGTACTGTCCAAACCCAGTCATAGATTTATTCATAGATCCAGTTTAAAATGTATTTTAGTCATTTCTGGTTTAAATTGAAATCCCTTCCCTTTATAACCCACTTATCCTCCGCCATTCGCAAGTCAGGGGTCATATATACTGACACAGTATCATATCTTTAAAACTAGATCCGATCAACATTTGTAAGCATCATTTTCGTTCTTAGTGAGCCAGAATTAATAAAGTTTTACTACATTTATTTCGGAAGCATTTTGGCTGTAGACCAGTGTAAGTATTTAACAAGACAGAATCTGAGACCCCAGAAACTCCAAGACCTTCTTTTCAGAGAGCCAGCTGCCAACATCCTTTTCTTGTTGCTACCGTACTCATTCAAACACCTGCCATTTAGGGGTCCCAAGCTTGAATAAAGATACCACTGAAACGACTATGATTAAATGCAGTTTTAAAAAAATTGTTTGTTATGCCTCTCATGTGACATTTACACTTGAATGGAACATAGTGGTGACTTTATTAGTGCTTGAGCTGGGATTCTGAATAATGTTTCTCTGGCGAAAACAACGAATCTGGTAATTAGCACACTTGGGAGTAATTTTGCCACGTTGCCAGTGTAACAAATAGCTTCGCACAACTCCGTGCTTGTTTATTGTCTTGATATCATCATGTAATCCTGATTTATTGAGACGAGATATCTTTCCCTGTTTATCTTCTCCTAAGCCACGTCACTTGCGGACCGTTTATTAATTATTATTTGGTTCTCTGCTGCTGCTCGGCGTACAAATTGAGGATGTTGGAAGCAGGCAACATAAGATCTTCGTCTCCAGCTGTCACTGCTTCCTCTGGTCTTTTGACCATCGGTCGCATCCACAGTTAAACTGAAACGGCAGTGAGAGCATTGGAGTTTATTATTACAAAGCTCACCTATTGGCAGAGCTCGTAAAGTTCACTTCACTATCGGTAATACACTGTGCTGATTATA
>JAECUM010047929.1:0-31450 GCA_016617855.1 Megalonaias nervosa
TATATATATATATATATATATATATATTGTGATCCGCCCATGGCGCAATAATACGCATGTATAAACATTCTAGAAACCGTCTGCAGTTGATTCTAGATCAATGATGAATTTCCACACATTAATCATTAGTGACGCAATAAAAGAACGATAAAAAGTATTAATAATCATCGTTTACTAAATGAATTTAATATGATACACATTTTCATGACAATCCTTTCTGATTTATGATCCCCCTCCCCTCATGCATAACGGAGAAACTACGCAGAAATGTGGAGTGAGAGAGAAAAGGAATTTGGAGTGAATCAAAACCTTGAAATAGAAATTACACAAAGTAATCTACAATGATATGGTTCGTAGTAACGATACGTGTGCACTTTCCTTGGGATTTATCTACAGTATTTATCAATGATACAAAGTTGCAAACTATGTCGACATTATACAGTAAATTCCTCCGTTACGTGGTACACATATTGTGATGTATTCAATGTTTGGTTTTTGTTGTTGTTTCTTAAACATACTATAATGTTCGAAAAATAATTTATTATTAATTAAATATAAACATGTCAGAGGCTTCTCTCTCTCTCTCTCTCTCTCTCTCTCTCTCTCTCTCTCTGGACCATCGCAGCAAGATACGGGTTAAAACTATGAACTGACGAACGTAGATGATTTTCGTTTATGTCATCCCACGATATCTCTGGACTTACGAATGATGGTAAAAGTTAGATCAAACTGACCAGAGAGAGAGAGAGAGAGAGAGAGAGAGAGAGAGAGAGAGAGAGAAAGAGAGAGAGAGAGAGATTTGACCGTTTTAGGATCATGTAATGTCCTTTATTGTGACTGTCAGTAATAGAGAGCTACAAGAGCCTTCCTTGAAGGATTGAAACAAAGGTAAAAATAATAATGGAAGAAAATACAGTGTCCTGTATTTTAACAGTTAGATAAAAGTCTTCGTCTTTTATGTAAAGTTGAATTATGTGAAATAAGTGTGTGTGTGTGTGTGTGTGTGTGTGTGTGTGTGTGTGTGTGTGCAAGGTTGAATTATCTGAAATAAGTGCTCATTTTCATCCCCATACAGATCTGATGACCAATTTAAGAGAGCTTTCATGGTCAATTATAATAAGAACTGGCTAAAGCTTTGAGTCAGATCAGCTCTATATTCTATATGTTGTTCACTATGTATGTACGTCTGTATATATATATATATATATATATATATATATATATATATATATATATATATATATATATATATATATATATATATATATATATATATGATGCGTGTATAAATATATCTCAGACAGACAGACATACAGAGATAATTACTAATATCAAATATACACCAAACAGAGCAAAAGGTGTTATTCCTGGATCCTACAGGAGAATGTTAAAATTCATGAAGTGATTTTATACATATGAAACATAATATTTTGATACAGGTCAGAGAATCGTACTGTACGAAGATTAGAACCTGGGTCTGCGGGTCGGTGACTTGCCTGCACGCACGAAACCCAATACTCCTACCCCTATATTTGAGAGCCTCTTCAATCGTACAACGATCATAGACAGCATCGTCGTATTAAAATGAAGGTAGAACAGAAGTGAAACATTATTGGAAGAGTTTTCCTAGCAACATTGTATTTAAATGTTTTAAGCACATTCGTCATTTTTAATCACTTGCAAGCAATTCATCGATGTCTTGTACTCTGCAGCCTACGTTACTAAAATCAGCTCCAAGGTGTTTATGATGGCTGACGAATTTAATACCCCATTTTAATTTTTTAACTTAGGAAAGGCTGGTTCTATGCTTGGCGAAACTAAGTGTTTCCTTTTTCATATGATCGCGGTCTACCAGCCACTGTTTTGGGTAAACTTCGATGATATGTTAATTTGTATTTAGTATATATCTATTCCAGATGTGTTCTTAAACGCATGTGATAATGAGCTCTTGTCTGTAAAAAAGAATTCGTACTCAAAATATCATCACTTATGACGTTGATGTAGACTATAAATAATAACGGGCCTAATACAGATCCCTGTGTGACTCCTGCCTAACGTATCGGGTAATCTAATGTCATACTATTTCTCTGAATGCAATAAAAATCAAACTTATTGAAACTTCCTATATCCAACTTTGGAAAATATAAATAAATAAAAAATAAATGAGAGTGAATGAATAGAACATATAATTCGAAGCAAATTTTTTTCCCAGGCTTGACTTTGTACATGTTTATTATTTCTACAGGTTCCGCATTCTATACAAAATGTTTTGAAATTTCAAAAACCATGTCAGCCAATGGAAATCATTATAATATTTTACTGGAATTCAAGAAGTGGGAACCTACTTTAGGTTACATACTGTAAATGTCTTTACATACTACTGTAGATATAAGAATTCTGTTGGAATTTAGGAAGTGGATCTTTAGGTTACATGGGGTAGATGGCTTGACACAACACTGAAGATATATGAAATCATACAAAGAACATTGCTTCAAATATAACTTAGTTTTCATTTGTATAAATTATTCATCTACACTGAAAAGAGAATATTTGATATATTAACATACAGTCTCAAGTACATGAAAATATTACCTATATGACTAAGACAAATACTTTTATCTCTAAAGCAATAATTACTACAACTATGTGTTTGTTTTGTACCAGTTTAATGTCAAAAGCAGTAATTACTACAGATTTGCATTCATTGTGCACCCGTCTTTAAATCTATATTAGAACGGTGAATATGGCCAGCATAATTCAAAATAGCTTGTAAAATGTCTTACACGGTTCAACATGGAAATGTGCTAATAAAAATATTTTATCACAATACTCATAACATCAGATCTGTGTTGCTTTTAAAATCCATATTATCTTCCTGATATATTGAAATGTTAAACAGGATGCACTTTAATGGAGGCAAATCTAAATATGGTATATTTAAAATTATTTTAACTTGGCCATTAAAACCTGGGACATTGTGCTCTTTGCATTGGAATAAATGAAGTAATATTCGTCGTCGTCTTGGAACATTTCCCAGTCGGATGATGGTCTGACAGCCATGTTATGGACCGGAACAAATCGATCTACACCCTGTAGTCTGTACATTGTACTCTGTGTCCCCAACTCGGTGCCACCATTTTGTGCATTGGAAACCACAAGGAAATGGTTGTCTGCGATCATGAAATGCTCCCAATCAACTGCACTGAAAATATATACGTTTACAATATAGAGGTCCTTCAGTATAATTGTATTCAAGGGAGTCTTAAAAAAGAACTGTTTTATGGCTAAGGTTGCCTTATATTGTGGTTCATTATAAGAAACAAATATCATTCAGCCAGATGAGTGAAATATACCACACCCAATCGAAACGTTTATCGTGTTTCGCCTGTGCTCATTTTTATTTTCTTCGCGGCATAAGAGCCAGATCTGCGCCAACTTTAGTCAAAACTTTCGTTAACTTCTCGGCCCACCAATCATTTCTGCGTCACCTTTTAGCAAAACATATCCTTACGTTTTCTGTTCATTAATCACGTCTGCGCCAACATTAGTCAAAGCTGCTCTTAACGTTTTTGCCCAACAATCATGCGAAATCTTCCTTAAATGTCTATATATTTTATGTGTATCATGACTTATAACGGACAGATAATGACGCTGGAAGGCAGCGGTCACTAAACTTAACCCACTGACAAACAGCGATCATGACTTAAAATTTTAAAATATTGATAGCAACGGAAAATGGCAGCCACTAAGGGTTAACGAGTGTGTGTGTGTGTGTGTGTGTGTCATTTAGATTTTTAACTTTGCTTTAAAAAAGTTTGCAGTCATATCGCTACGATGTTTGCAGTGTGACAGTTTATAGTGATGTCTAGCACTGTGGCATCATGCCGCAGACATGTGGCATGATGTCCCACCCAGTCACATTATCCTGACACCAGGCCGACCAGCCCTAACACTAACCTCTTAATGCCGAGCGCCAAGCGAGGCAGCTGTTAGTACCATTTTTTAAAGTCTTTGGTATGACTCGGCCGGGGTTCGAACCCGCGACCTCCCGTATCCGAGGCAGACGCTCTAACCCATAGGCCACCGGAGTGGTTTAAAGTTAACGACAAACAAACAAGTAAGAGTTAACGACAAACAAACGGTGGACTTTGCGATCAGTCACTAAGACTCAACGACTTATAAACATCGGATTGTGCGACAAGCAATACGTGTCGTGTTCTCCATATTTACGATAATAAATTTCAGACTATTGTATTAAATACGTGTAACCATGATCACCAGTTTCTTTCAGAATTTGATAATTATTACGTGTAACCATGACGGCCAGTTTCTTTCAGACTGTGGCAATTAATACGTGTAGACATGACGGTTAGTTTCTTTTAAACTATGGTAATTATTACGTGTAACCATGATGACAAGTTTCATTCAAACTTTGGTAATGAATACGTGTACATGATAATCAGTTTCTTTCGAACTGAACTTTGCAAACGGGAATTAGCTTTGCCCTAATACCCTTAAGACGTGCTGTTTTCTGTATTAACTTTCTCACTTGAAACTGGATGGAACGTCTAAACAAAAAAATTCAGCACAAGGCAAATGAAATAGGATAAAATGTCTAAACAGAAAATTCTGTACAAGGCAAGATAATAATATAAGTACAATAGTCATTTAACAAATGGAAATTGTGAAAGCAATACGATAATTGAAGTATCTGACTTTTCCTCTAAGGCTTGATCGAGATTAATATTCTTTATAAAGTATATATCATTAATATTTCCGGCATGGTATTAGACTTTCATATCCTGTTGACTCAAGTTGGAAAAACATTCCTTTGTCGACCTTAATATACGTTATTTTTCGGGGAATTTTTTTTTATAGGAGATGCAAAATACATGCAATAATATGCGGGTACAAGATACATATCAATTACAGCACCGAATTACATCCCACAGGCAGAGCGTCAACATCTTTACCCCAGGGAAAAAAGAGAAATTCTCTAGTCCCATGACCACGTCCTTTGGGTAAGAAAATATAACCTATGTACCTGAATGTAGGGACATTCTGATATTTCTCGAAGGCCCGCATATGCCTGTTGAGTCTGTAGATACTGGAGTTGGTGCGATAAGTGTCCACTCCTTGGAAGTTCTGGGGACCGTAGTTGTAAGCGTTAGACACGACCACGAACGCCTCTTCTCCAATCCAGAAAAACTCCCAATCTGTGTCTCCAACACGGGACATTTGGCTGATTTATATTTCAATTTTTTAAAACTTTTCTCTGATATCAATATTTCTATGCATACATTGTAGAGGCGTTGATGTCGATTGTAATCAAGCCCATATTTAAATAGATGCACATAAAAACGCTTACAGACGTCTATGTCGATTGTAATGAGGCTATCTAATTTAATAAATGTATATATATATATATATATATATATATATATATATATATATATATATATATATATATATATATATATATATATATATATATATATATATAATTGACAGACCCACATGTCGATTGTAATCAGGCGTATCTAACTCAAGAAATTTACATGAAAAGCGTATGATTATTTGCTCCTAAAGATTGGAACAGGGGTCGATGCATGAATAGGATGAATTAAAGCTATGCTTACATGGTTATGTACATTTAACTTAATTGTTTTTTTGTTAGCTTTAATTTTCTTTAAATTTCAGTACATGCTATTGTAATGTAATATTGTATTCTGGACTTGACTTTGTCCAAAACTGAGTTCATGTCTGCTTGACCTGATTGACATTTTTACTTCACTTTATGTAAACAACTAATACACAGCTAAATTATTCTCTCTGTGTATGGGCTTACTATCAGGATCATTATTAATAGATGAAGCAAATATGTTTATTTCGGTCAGGGATTTTTGAATTTCCTAAGTGAATTTTACGGGTTATGGTTTTGATTTTACAAACATCATGATCAACCTAGAAGATTATTATCCATTAGATAAAGGATTTATTTAGACAATGCTAATTGTGACCTGAGGTCAAGTACAGAACTATATAATCTTATAATTGTGAGGACTTGGTAATTCGTTCTTAATATCTAGCTCTTTCAGCTTGTATTATGTTGTAACCAGTTGGGCTAATTTATTTTCTGCAAATTACTGAATTCAAGTGATTATTTTCTCTGGAAATACAAACGTGCTCTGATAAAATTCCTGGATTATACTGAATTGAAACCTGGAACTATATTACTGTGATTCAACATAATACTTTTGGCACATCAGCACTCTATAAGTTATAACAGACACATCATCGCCTTCAATTTTTGCATATCTTCAGGACTTGCACTGAGTTTTATTCAGGACTTTAAAACTACTATGACTTGTGTCTGTAATTCTTGGATTATTTTGAGATTAAAGTCGCAATACCGTAAGTTCTTTTTTTTTCTTCTCATTTTCACTTTGTGTTCTAGAGAAATAAATTGTTTGTTAAATTTTACAAAGCTTGTTGTCTTTCGCATTTTTCTGTTACTTATTTTAAGACCATATTTTAAGACCATAGACTCTTAACAACATACATACATAATACATTCATACATACATACATACATACATACATACATACATGGATAAATTCATCAGTGAATCAAAGAAAATTATTCATAATTTTATTACATCTACCAGAAAATATCCTGATTTGCATTTAATCTGCAATGTGTATTTACTTGCTAATTATTTGCCTTAAATGATAGGAATTATATTCATTCCATTTGGTACATTTCTTCCCAGCACTCTCTTACCTCAATCGCTTGGAATGGAACGAAGTTTTTCTCTCGGTAGACGTAAATCACTGAGTGTATTAGTGTCGTCTGCCCGTCAAAAATTTGGGCTAGAACCAGAAAATGGAACCTGTCTACTACAACATATGTCTAGTCATACGCTCCAACCGTTGATATTGTCTGAATCTCATTAAACAGACGCGATTTGTGATTCCATTTCAAGATGATGGAATCTACGTACTAAGACTGACCTGAAAAATATCGATAAAGAATTGATGGCAACAAGGTTGACCTTCATTGCTAGAAAAATAAAAAGATGGAATGAAATTTGGACCGGAAATGACCCCATCCAGATACTCTTTATAAATCTATGCTATATCTTATGGAACTTTAAGGAGATTTATATCTTATTCATATCATATGTATATCTTAAGCATATCGTGTTTATATCTTATTCATATCATATTTATATCTTACATTTATATCTTATTCATATCATGTTTATATCTTATTCATGTCATATTTATATCTTATTAATATCATATTTATATCTTATTAATATCATATTTATATATTATTAATATCATATGTATATCTTTTTAATAACATATTTATATCTTATTCATATCCTGTTTATATTTTATTCATATCATAGTTATATCTGATATCATACTTGTATCATATCATATTTATATCTTATAAATATCATATTTATATCTTATTCAGATTATATTTATATATTATATATTTCGAGTGTTTCAGCCGTATCGTATAATAGTAATGAATGCTTTTGGTGTGAATATTGTATATGGATTTACATCCAGGGCCGGATTAAGGCCTTTGGGGGCCCTGGGCACAGCCAACATAAGGGCCCATAGCTATTCTGCCTTGTCCATAGATATGGGTACAATACTATTAACAACACTACCTGTGAAATCAGACGATAATATAGGGGACCCCTTGAGCCTCGGAGGCCAATTTTGCCCTATGGATAACCCGGCCCTGCTTACATCCATGTAATATGAACCCTGTGTTACTAAGTGAGATACACAATGGCTAACTCAGTGTCACAGAGTGAAATACCAAATGGCTAACTCGAATGACCAAAAACATTATGGTATACATTTCGTTCGGTCCCGAACCCAATCAATATCTGGCCTCGACAATGTCGACTTTCCATGTAAACCTTATTCGGTGGAACTCAATAAATTTTTACCTTTTGCCCGATTCGCTACCTTCTGCATGATTTGAAATATTCTACGTCACGTGCGATGTAGGTCATGAATGACTGATAAACCGAAATTTCTTCCTGTGGCTGTGCCACTTGAATATCGTAGAATTTATGATGTGATCAGCGTCATCGCCATAGCTGGCAACTACAAGGTTAAACTGAAAGTGAAATATATTCTCATTGCCTGGCGTCAATGACGGTTAGTACAAGTTCAAACATACACACAAATCGTCATGTACTGACACGTAACATGATTCATTCATAAATAAATTCTGACCAGCAATTCATTCACACATGTGTATCATCAACAACACAATACGATTCATTCATTAGTGTGTACTAATCAATACAATACGATTCATTCATAAATGTGTACTACTGCAGCTATGATTTGTACATATATTACTGGGAGACAACCCGTGTTTCATTAATTTAGGTAAAAGTGAATCAAAGCCATTGATTTTACACTTAAGTTTGTACTTGGTAACTCTGGCGATCAAATCACGGATGCTCGGATCGCGGAATAATAATAATAATAATAATAATAATAATACAAGGGAGGATAATCCTGCGACTAAGAATCGCATCTTAGGCTGCACTTGGCACACATTGATACAATAGTACCGTTGTTTAGCTCAGAGATTCGAGTTTTTGGGCCTACGTCAAATTTGACTCGTAATTAGACCATTACAGAATGCTGCTCCATTTTGTAATGTTACCGATTGACACGGCCATGATCGCGCCATCTTAATACACAAGTGCATTGAATGGAATAGTGCTCTCTTACTGGTCTCCTGAAGGTTATTATCAGCGAAGTACATCATTTTTCGCCAACCAATGAAAGTGCAGTATTCCATTCATTGCGTTGCACCTGTATATTAAACGGGTGCAATCATAACTATATCGAGCGGTAGCATTGGAAAGCAGGCTGCCATTCATTAAAACTGAAATAGTGAGACATATGTTGATGTAGGCCTATAAAAAGAGTCAAATCTCTGGGCTAAACATTGGTGCTAAAGTTATTGTGGTAATCGAAGCGTAGCCTGAGAGTATGATTCATAGGTAAATTGTCCTACATGTAAGACCTCGATGCTGATATTTATGTTTTGCGTGTCTGGGTCTTACTGCCTAACTAACGGTGCTGTGTAGCGTGTTTTGATGTCAACTAACATCGTAACGAAAGTCAAATTTTCGGGAATATCTCACACAACTTGCAACCAATAATGACGCTTTTCTACACAGTAAGGTTAAAATGTTTTAGTTAGACATTACTTACTAGGGTGTCTTTTCTGTAATAAATTCAAATTCTCACACAAGAAATGGACCTGTTTTCAAGTTTTCTTGGCCTACATTTCAGTTGGCTGGAAAGCGATGAATGCCTGGAATGCCGAAATCGGGTCATGTTGAAATATTATTCTTTAACGAAACGAACACAAATATATTATGCCTATTGGAACTGTAAGCAACGTTTCGTTTCGTTCAAGAAACATCTCCCCCACATGAACCTACTTGAACATACTTCGGCATACCTCGACTACCGTCGCATTTCAACAAATTCAAATGAATGTCAACGGAACATGAAAATGCGTCCATTTGCTACTGTCAGATTTTGATTCAACCAGGATAAAAACAGCACAGTAAGTATATTAATTACATATCAGTTTGTGGAAGAGTATCGATATGGGCTGCCAAGTGTGTGAGATATTCCTGAAACTATGACTACTCGTTCCGATGTCAACCGACATCGGAACACGCTATACAAGGCCATTATTTGGGTAGTATGACGTAGCACTAAAATATAAATAACATGTGATACGTCTTATATTGTAGGACTATACCATAAAATATTTATAAAATATAAATAACATGTGATACGTCTTATATTGTAGGACTATATCAGCCCCTGTAACCTAATCATGATTCGTCGTACACGTTTTATGAACAAATCTGTAAAATACCATTCATGCTAGCATTAAAAAATATCTCCTGGCATCTATTTTTGTGCTTGCAAGCTCTCTGTTAGATGATATCTTTTATCACATAAACTCGACACTGAAAATTAACGTTTTGCTTACATGCGATGATATCTTACGTGAGACCCTATTATGAAATGACACCAAGACTTATGCTACAATAGGGAGTTTCTAGTAGAGATGAACCTTTATGTCCACCCATTTATACATCTCAGATACTTACGCCGCTTGCGTCCATTATACTACTAATTAGCGAACACTGCAAAAATCCCCACACCAAGAATAATAAATAATTCAACATCAATCGCGGCAGCAGGGGTTTCCAAATCTTGATATACTTCAAGGTAGTCTAGATGCATGTTCTGACTTTCTGAAATAATAATTAAAACTATTTAAAGATTAAATCATTGAGAGACATTTTTATAACAAAATAATAGCTTAAGTTAGATGCCGCAAATGCACGTTTATTATGTAGTTTTATGTATTCGTGAATCGTAACCAGATCCAATTACAAAGGTACACACAACTAGGATAGCCAGTTATTCACTTCCATGGTGCTGATTTTGACTTAAGTGGTTTATCAGGGACTGAGAGACTATTGGAATGACGGATAACAGAAAATCAAATCGTCCCCTCTACCCTTTCGTAAAACAAAAACAGAAAAATTAATTTCTTGCGAAAATTGAACAGTGCAGGTAAAAGATAGTAAAGTTTCCTAACACATCAATTTAAGGATCATTTTCAAACTACCAAACGCTAAACATTTCATAGAATCCATTGCACAAGAAGAAGATCAGCAATTATCAAGTATTGCAAACACCGGTTAAACGGCTTCTATTACGTATTATTACCTGGTAGGGGCGGAAGCTGGTAGTCTATCAACGCATTCCTAGATACCGTGGTGGGCAAGTTCGTCTGGCTAGATCAGCACCCGGCACCAATATGATACCCTAAAAACAATGGAATGAAAACATACTTTACAAATTATTCCCATCTAAGTATCTTGGAAAATGCAATATACATTACCTGTTGAATCTGTGTGTAAGTTACATATTTCCCATCATATATACAACAACAAGCATTGTAACAGTTATTATTAAACTTAATAATATTTTTGAGTGTTATATATTTTAAATATTTTCACTAAAGATTAGCGCACGTGCGACCATTGAAAGAAGATTCAACTAGATTACTCAACACCACATTCAACAACTGTGCGATCGTGTGATCAAGATTCACCGAGATTACCCAAAACTACATATCACATCTGTGTGATCGTGTGATCATGATTCACCGAGATTACTCAAAACTCCAACCCACAACTGTGCAATTGTGTGATCAAGATTTGCCTAGACTGTTCAAAACTACAACCCACAACTGTGCGATCTTGTGATCAAGATTCACCAAGATTACTCAAAACTACATATCACATCTGTGTGATTGTGTGATCATGATTCACCGAGATTACTCAAAACTCCAACCCAAAACTGTGCGATCGTGTGATTAAGATTCACCGAGATTACCCAAAACTACTGTGAGATCGTGTGATCATGATTAACCGAGATTACTCAACACAACATTTCACAGCTTGATATCATTTTATTAAAATTCACTGAAATGCTCAACATGACATCCCAAGCTGTGCAATCGTTTCATCAAGACTCAATGTGATTGCTTAACACGATATCACAATCTGTGCACTTGTCTGATTAATATATCTCAGAAATTACTCCGCGTGATATCATCGACAATGCGATTATTTAATCGTGACTTCCTGCATCTACACAAAACGACGTCCCACACCTATGCGATGGTCTGAGAAAGATTTACTGAATCTACACAAAACGAAGTCCCATACCTATGCGGTCGCCTGAGCAAGATTTAATGAGAATGCTCGACACATCCAGACCCGTACGATTGTTTGATCAAGATTCACTGAGAGTATGCAACTCGATATCCGACAAATATGTGATCGTTTGATCAATATTCGATGAAATTATACACTACGATGTCCACACGTATGTTATTGTCCGATCAAGTTTCACTGTGATTATTCAATCTGTCATCGTTTGATCAAGATTTGCTGTGATTATTCAATATGCGATCATTTGATGAAGGTTATTTTAGATTACTGAACACGACACGCCTGTTCTCTTTAAAATTAGATTTGTATATAGTTAATATTCTATAAAATGATGTTATAAAAGGAAGTAAAAGTTATAATATAAACAATTCTTAATACTAACGTCGTTTTTGTTTTTAGGGGAGTTGGTTGGGTATACCGTGTTTATATGAGTGTCCTTTTTAATTCTTTGCCTTTGATAAAATGACCTATAAATCCCAATAAAATCACATGAATATCCCCCGAAAGCTCTTGATCTAGTCTCATACTGCAAAATGTTAAAGAAAAATTAAGAGTTGTGTCCCACTAAGATGTTGTTTTTATTTGAAATTTTATAAACTTAAAAGGAAATAAATATCCTCTACGTCTTATAGCTGAAAAATATGATTCGATTAAACAGGATTCCCTGGGTTTTACGTCAATGTTAATTTTACACTCATTATACCATTACATTTGTACATAGTAAATTGATACATACATTTTTGAAAAGTCTTCAAAGAAAAATTTTCTTAATTTCAAACGCTGTAATATTATTCTTTAATCCATAAAAACGCTTTCCATAAACATTTTTTTAATCTTTAATTTTTTTTCAAAATTGTATGGATGGCAAATGTATTGATTGCGAGCGGAGTATCTATTATAAGAAAGAACGAAGTAAACATGTCTCTGTATCACAGGGTGTACTGTAGGGTGATTTACTGTCACATTTTTCATTCAAGCCACCGATATTTGGCCACCCAATAACCCCTAATTATCGGACTATCAGTTGGTATATTATTACTTTGAAATAGCCCTTTTAACGTTTTACGTAAGCGATAGTGTTAACATAATCACTTTTTAATGCTACCATTTTCTAGAAGATTAATTCTGAACAACCGCAAATGGTTTTTTAAAACAATCAACGAAATCCAAGTATGGTGAAGGCAAGGTGCACGTGGTGATGAAATTCACATACTTTCACTCATCTGATGATACCCAACAATTCGTAGACAGTGGTTTGTCAAAACAAAGAACAGTCTATAATTTTGATAAAACAGAAGAAGTTAATTTCAAACCAAAGTCACTCCAACCCTACGATTTACAACTTTTACACATTTGGGATTTGGCTGAGAAACGAATATTTTCAGTTGACATTTATAAAGCACCTCGTTCATTCATGCCGCATATTAAGTTCTCTTGCTATAATTTGCGATTAAATGCAAAACCACGCTCGAATTGATAATATGTTATGCAAGCTGATGCATTGGTGGTGAGGTTTTACTTTTCCTTACACTGCAAACTGTTTATAAATTTTCTGCTTTCACGTATCAACGTTTTAAGTATAATGACGTACGTATATACACATAGGCAGACACATGGACGATTCCAAAAACACACGCTTACAATATTTACGATAAAGGACCAACTTAATTTTTGATATATGGAATCAATTCAGAGAATCTTTTACGTGGAACAACTTTTCATTCTTAACATCGAATAATACATACCCAGAACATGTAGTTATGCACAGATAGCAACATGCGCACGCATATAACAAACACGTGTACACAGATATCAAATTCGCTTACACAAATGCATTCAAGAAAAGTCCCCAAGGACAAATTCATACGTTCAGGTGGTCGTTGAAAATTCATGGAATTTTATGAGTGACAATTCGATATATTTAATTTAGAAATGTGTTATGTTTTTTTCTGCTGTAAATCAGAATTCGTTTTGTTTTATTACACTTACTTTCAACATTCATTATCTTAAGACACAGAAAATGTAAGAATTTACAGCTGATTCAGACTTTAGGAATTATTTCGTAGGAGTTGTCACCTTTCATTATTAATAACAGGCTTAAAGCATTTAGGAAACATATGCATGCCTTTATCAGTAATACTTCTGCATCAAAAAGGACACGATTGTTTCGCTCTAATAGTTACAAAGCTGAATCTATTCAACTCTTTGTTGTTGTTGTTTTGTTATTTGAAAAAAATCTAAGTTTGCAAATTCTAACTGGAGCTGTCTTGAAATAATCTTAGAGCAATATTCTTCATAAAGGTGATGTTAGTCGAAGTCTTGATATGTCCTTGACCTTCTTGATACAAACATCTCCAAAACCAGAAGGTAATGCATCCTACATCTTCTTTTACATGTATACCGTCCATTACATAGTGTATAAATAGTGTAAATAATCATTACATCATGTATATATTGTGTAAATGTTCATTATATATTGTTATATAATGTTTAAATGTATATTACATAGTGTATATAATGTGCATATGTCCATTACATAGTGTATATATTGTGTAAATGTTCATTATATTGTGTATATATTGTGTAAATGTCCATTACATTGTGTATATATTGTGCAAATGTCCATTACATTGTGTATATATTGTGCAAATGTCCATTACATTGTGTATATATTGTGCAAATGTCCATTACATAGTGTATATATTGTGTAAATGTCCATTACATTGTGTATATATTGTGTAAATGTCCATTACATAGTGTATATATTGAGTGCATATATTTCGTAAATGTCCATTACATAGTTTATATATATATATATATATATATATATATATATATATATATATATATATATATATGGTGTAAAGTCCGTTACATAGTGTATATAATGTGTACATGCCCATTTCATAGCGTATATAATGTGTATATAATCTGTAAATGTCCATAGAATATATATTATGTAAATGTCTATTGCATTGTGTATATATTCTGTACATGTCCATTAGATAGTGTATATAATGAGTGCATATATTGAGTAAATGTCCATTACATAGCATATATATATATATATATATATATATATATATATAGTATATATATATATATATATATATATATATATATATGTGTATGTATGTGTGTGTGTGTGTAAATGTCCGTTACAAAGTGTGTATATTGTGTAAATGTCCATTACATTGTGTATATATTGTATCGAGTTGATTCTCTTCTCCTGAAGCACAATCAATGCATGGATGTCATTTCGAATGCCCACATTAAATATCTTATATTTCCCATAGTCAACTTATATCAATTATATTTCCGATATTCAATTGATATCAATAATAATGACCGATATTCAACTAATATCAATAACACTGACCGATAATACTAACCCATAATAATGTTCCATATCTGGGACACTTTGCTATGGTTACTGTTGAATTTTTTACTTCTATAAAGCTTAGAAACGTCCTTTTCAGGCGTTTTAGTCTCATATTTAGACAGTCTAGTGTCATCTCAAAGAAACTTCTACTGACACCAAAGCCAACAGTATGCCTGTAAATTGTCTTTAAGTGCAAAATTTCTAAAAGTTTTATAATGTTATACTGAAATATAACCTTTCTCTTGGAAAGACTGATTGACAGTATTATATTTTTGTCACTTCCTATATAGAATTTTCATTCTTGCTTTGCGTACTCTCTACCATGTTTTAATATAAAGAGTATCAACAATTGTTCAGGAAAATAGCTACAATGTCTCAGAATTCTTTCTGTGGAGAAGCGAATTTCCTCCATGTCAGGTAGAAACTGCAGATCATGCAAGTGCAAAATGGTATCATACACGACACTAACGTCATCTGGCAGAGACCTTTCGTAGGAATGGCATCCTCTACGGGATTGATAGGGACAAGCTCTGAAAAAGATTTAGAGAAAACGTTTTTTAAATACTTTTGTTTTCAATGAAACTTATAAGGATAAAAGAGAAAACGCACACACACACACACACACACACACACACACACACACACACACACACACACACACACACACGTGTAGGCACCCAGATGGGCAGTAGTCTGATTGCAAGGGCACGAACGGGTTACTTTTACCGTATATTTTCAACTGTTGGTACCTGTTTGCTGGATAAGTGTGACACTGAGTTAAGGCAGTTACCTTTCACCTAGCAAACCTTAAAATAATTTTACAATGTGAATATAACATACACGATATCAGTTTCAGAACTGAGATATTTAAAGATGTTATTATCGATCTGTTTCTCCTTCACTTTGCTTCTACTTCATCATCCTGATCAGATCCTAACCAGGCCATAATATCTGACATATTTCTTGGCGGTGAAAAGTAATCGATGTGAAATATGGCGTACTAAGATATCTAGAACATTTCAAAACAAGTTGTACTAAGACGAACTGTTTGGTTACTGTAACAATAATAATCTATCTGATTGATTTGCAGATAATGGATACTCTCTAATACTCTGTCCGATCAATTGTAGAAAGCGAATAATTTATAATAATCTGTCTGATCAAACTGTAGAAAATGGATAATCTATAATGATCTGTAAGTAGTGAAGGGGGACGATTTAACCGGTGGGACTTCTTATGTTAAATTTGGTCGTTTGAGCTATAGCCTCAAGATTTATAGCCCCACGTAGAATTCTATGTTAAAAAGGTCCCTACACTATATCCTCATAACGGGAATTTAACATGGAACAGATTGGGACTGTCTTGGCTCGAGGGGAAATTGAACATAGGGAATGTAGAGCGATAAGTGATTGGGGCTGTCTAGGGTCAAGGAGAAATTGAACATAGAGAATGTAGAGCGACAATGGATTGGACCTGTCTGGGGTCAATAGGGACACATACATAGATTTATGAACATAAATCTATCACACCAAAAGTTGACTAAAATTTGTTTACACAAGAGAGAATATATATCTTTTCGAGGAAATGGAGTGGCCTGAAAAGGTCCTGTGGATTTGTTGTTAGCACCATATAGTTAACAGATCGCACAGATCTTCTTTTCCTCAAACTTCGTCTGACCTCAGGACGTAGATTAAGACTCTCTTCAGGCAGCCAGAAAAGGAGTTACTGTTTATAGTGATACAACTTCACATTCACACAAAACACTCATAAGTGTAGGGACAAAGGGTTTGTTAAGGGAAAAGAGAAACACACATATACACATACACACACAACACAATAATTTGAGAAGGAACTGAACTAATGTACACTTCAAAATGTTCTAATGCCAAATATCAAAGCCAAACATTCCTTCATGATTGTTGAATAATTTCGTTGGTGCTTATTCAATTTCTTAGAAATATAGCACACTGGATGATCAATACCGTTTTAATCTACTTGAATCAATACTGCTCCAACCCCAACATCACTTGCATCAACAGACAGTTTAAATGAGTGACTAAAATTTGGAGCTGTAAGAACTGGTGCACTTTTAAGTATGGCATTTAACTTATCAAAAGCCTCCCGACATTTTTAAGTCCAAAGAAACTTGTTTTTCTTGCTCAATTGCTCAATAAATTTGTCAGATTTCATCAATTATGGAAAAATTGGAAAGAATTTCGATACTATGCAGCCATATCTAAATATTGCATCAGTTACATTGTACTAACAGGCACAGGGAATTCAGAGAGAGCCTTGACCTTAGCATCTATAGGTTTAACTTGTCCATGTCCCACAATATGTCCTAGAAATGTTTTCATTGTTGCTAGATGTTCTTCCCAGTTATCGTTGTAGATGATGACATCATCGATGTAAGCATCATAATTATCTAGACCAGAGACAATCATATTCATTAAACGTTGAAAAGCACTTGGAGAACCATTCATCCCAAACGGCATCACATTATATTGATAAGGTCCATCTGGAGTCATGAATGCCGAAATTTCCTTTGCCTTTTCCGTCAGTGGAATTGGTCAAAATCCTTTCAGGTCAAATTTAGCGACATCCTTGGCATTTCCAATTTCATCAATTCAGTCATTGATTCTGGGTAATGGAAAAGAATTTGTTGTTGTCACACTGTTCACCTTTCTATAATCCATGCACATGTGGAAAGTTCAATCTGGTTTCGGAACATGGATCTATGAAAGCATTCTTCAGCAAATACTGAATTTATTTTTTTTTCAAGTATTCCTGTTTGAGAAGGTTCATCCTATATTGGTGTTGTTTCACAGCTTTGGAATTTACAATTTCATCGTCATGTTAAATTTTGTTTGTACTCGTAGGAACATCTGGAAACAAGTGCTCATATTCAAATAATAACTGTTTAAGTTCATTCCTTTCTTGCTGTTGCAAATGTGAAAGTTTCTGGTCCAGACTGTTTATAATTTCTGAATTCTGAAGATTTGCAACTCTAACATCAAAGCGTCCGATTGCATGACTTCACTTAAATATTCCGTGAGTGGAACAGATACAACTAAATTAGTTGCATTTTTACCCTGGCTATCTTTCTCAATATACTCCTTTAACATATTTATGTGACAAAGTTGTTTTTGTTCTCGCCTCCAGGGAGTATTTCTTCTATAATTTAAATCATTTACCTTCTTTTCAACCGTATAGGGACCATAATACTTGGCTTGAAGAGGATTTTGTGGTATGGGTAAGAGAGCCAGAAATCTATCACCGGGTTCAAATCTCCTTTCCTTTGAGTTTTGGTCATACCTTAATTTCATTTTAACTGAGTAGAGTGCAGATTCGCTCTTCCAACATCACAAGCCTTTGACAATTTATACTTAAAATTGGAAACATAATCGAGAAGATTGAGTTCAGTATCTTCATTAGAAAGACGTTTCTCTTTCAACAGCTTCAATTGTCCACAAACTAGCTCAAAGGGACTGAATCCTAAAGGTTCTTGAACTGGCTCCCTAACAGCAAACAATAGTAAATTAATGCCTTCACCCAATCTTTCACCGTATCAAAGAAATATTACCGAAACATATTTTTCAAAGTCTGATGAAATCTTTCTAAAGCCGCTTGGCTCTCAGGATGATAGACAGAAGATCTGAATTGTTGTATGTCAAATTCGAACATAACTTGCTGGAAACTTCCAGACATAAAAGTGGACCCTTAATCCGATTGGACAGATTTGGGAAGGCCAAATTCAGTGAAAAAAAAAACTTTATCAAAACTTTTACTCTTGTTATAATTTTAATATTCCTCAAAGGAATTGCTGCCTCTGAGAATCTTGTTGACGCAGACATAATGTTGAACAAGTATTGGTTGCCTGGCTTCGTCTTAGGTAAGGGACCAACACAATCTACCATTATTCTGCTAAATGGTTAGTTAAATGCAGGAATAGGTTCCAGATGAGCCTTAGGTACCTTCTGATTGGGTTTTCCTACCATTTGACAAGTATCACAAGATCTGTAGTATTTACAAACATCACTTTTGATTTTTGGCCAATAGAAGTGAATCAAGATCTTGTGATAAGTCTTATTAATTCCCAAATGACCAGCCAAAGGAGTTTCATGAGCCAGGCTAAGAATTTCCTGTCTGTAAGATTTTGGAACTACACTTTGATAGTTCACTAACCACTCGTCACCAGCAGGTACCTCGGGAGGTCTCCATTTTCTCATAAGAATTCCATTTTTAATGAAATAACAGACAGGTACTTCAGTGACTTTAGTTTCACTAATGGCCCTTTGAAACAAACAGGAGATCTCAGGATCTTTTTCTTGTTTGACGACAAGTGATTGTTGTTTGTTCCCCTGATTAGAATAAAGAGAATGAGTAGTTGAAAAGGATCATTGTGATCAATACCTTCTAAATGATCCAAACAAGGAGTGAAAGTGACCTCATCAAAGCCTGATCAATACATGTGTCAGCTAAAGGAATAAGTTCCTTATCAAAATCATTCTGAAGAGCTTTCTCTGCCATAGCTCTAGTAACTGCACAAGCTGGGCATAAATCAGGGAATTCTTTTTCAAAAGGATCAACTTTCTGATACAAAGAAGGCTCGTCAGTTATAAGTGGATTAACCACAACATTATGTCCAGATAGATCGTTGTCTAGTAATAAATGAATGTCCTGAACGGGTAAAGAAGACACTATTTAGACTGTGAAGGGTCCAGAGACTATGTCTGATGACAAATTTACACAATGGAGAGGAACATTAACAAAGCCGCACTCGCTGAATGAGAACACTCTCATTAGAAGAAGACGTCTTAAAAAAAGGCAAAGTACCTGATGATAAAAGACTCTGAGAAGCTCCTGTGTCCCTTAAAATTTTAATAAGAAAAGGCATGGCTAAATCACCCAAGAGTGATATATAACCCTTCGACATGAATGGTTCATAATTCTCCATAATAAAATCAGACTGGGGTTTATTAGACCCAACAAATGCATTGCTTTCAATACATGACCGTGACCTTGACCTCTTAGAAATAAGAGCATTTTTGATAGGTCTGTCTTGATTCTGATTCTTATTTTTCAATTTGAAGCAATCGGAAATAACGTGTCCTTTCTTCTTGCAATGGGTAAACGTAGGAAGAGATAGAGAATATTGATCAAGCTTAGCAGAAGCTTGATTTCTAAAAGTTGTGCCGGATTGAGTTTTAGAATGGCTCGTATTTGGCCGAAATACCTTTCTGTCAGATGACTGTTGAGTGGAAGACTTGCCTACAACAGGAACTTTATGAGCTAACAGCAGCATTTTCCAAGGTTTCGATCTTATGCTCGTGAAGATAAATCTTAATGTCACTATGGACACAGTTCTTGAGCTCTTCAATCAATACAATTTATCTAAGACTTTCATGATCTTGATCAACTTTCTTGGCTAAGCACCATCTATCAAAATAACTGCTCTTTTTTCTTGCAAATTCGACATGAGTTTGTCCAGCTTCTTTTTATAGTTCCTAAATTTTTGCCGATGAGCGTCGGGGATTAACTCATAACCCTTTAAAATGCATTCCATAACCAGATCATAGTCAGCATTGTACTGTACTGATAGGCATCCATAGATACCTCGGGCTTTGAAAAAAGGTGTACACTGTAATTGTTGAGTCCAATGCTCCCTTGGCCATTTCAAATTTTCAGCAGCTATTCAAAATAAGAAAACTATTTGTCTACTTCTATTTTGCACTAACCTAAAATTCTTAGTAATATGAAAACTTGAATTTGTATGTGAAAGTGGGAACGTGCATTGCACTTGCCACCTCTATTTATTTTATTCTAAATTGATATTCCCTCTCTTTCTTCTCTCTTGTCATTTGGATTTTCATCTTTCTCTCTCTCTCTCTCTCTCTCTCTCTCTCTCTCTCTCTCTCTCTCTCTCTCTCTCTCTCTCTCTCTCTCTCTCTTCCTTATTGAACTGCATTTGTGCTTTCTGCAACTGCATTTGTTCTTTCTGTAACTGCATTTGTTTTTCTCTCTCTCCTACTTTCTTATCTAATTGCATTTGTCTCTCATCTTTCTCCTTCTGAAGTTCAAACTTTCCCAAGTCCAATTCCATCTTCTATTTTGATTTTAATTCCTTTACTTTTATGTCAGAGTCAGATACAAACTTATTGATTGAAATCAAAACACTTTTATCCAAAACACCCTTTTCTACCAAATACAGGACCAAAATGTTTTTTCTTTCTTGCTTCGTTAAAGAAGCTTTCGCCTCAGAAAGATCATATATTCTGGCAAGTTGAATCAATTCATCTTTTCTCAAAGGGTCTAATTGCACCTGGGTAGGATTTGAAAGAAATATCTCCACTTTGGATGACATTGTGGAAAAAAGCCTTTTAATTTCACTAAAGATTTCAAAAATGAAAAAATAATACCTGAGATTTAAAAAATTGCAAAAAACTAGGGAAATTGAAATTCCAAAAATCAAATGTTTTCTTAAATATTTTAGCCAAGTTTCATATATCCCAAGGACGAGGAACCCAGTTTTCTTGTTACGTGTCTAGGCTCTTACAAAACGTAACAAGAAAAGAGTGAAGACAACAAGCTTTGTGAAATTTAACAAACAATTTATTTCCCTTGGAAAACAAAGTAAACATGAGGAAAAGAACTTACGATTTTACGAATCAAATCCAGAATTAATCCAAGAATTAAAAAATAGAAGTCCTATTATCAAAAAGTCCTAAATAAATCTGAGTTCGAGTCCCTATGAAAATCCAAGATGGAAGGTGATGATGTATGCAATAGTCAGTGTTCTACTGATGTGTCAACAGTTCCTTGTTGAATCACAGAAAATAATATTCTAGTCTTGAATTCCGAATAAAATTTGAACATATGTCTTTGTCCAAGAATTTCGTAGGAGCAATTAAATATTTCCAGGGAAAAGAATTAATAATTCCATAAAGTAGAATTTCAACTCAAAGTGGTCACAACACCTCACCTTTAAGTGTCAAAGATTTAAAGCCCAACTAAACAAATTCTTATTAAAAAAACGGTTATACACAAAGTTGAGACGTAAAACAGATTCCCGTATGAAGGTCACATGAGCACTTTCTAGAACAACGTAGAAAGTTTTACATGCCTAACATCATGTTCTCCAGGTATGGCCTTGACTGAAATCAAGGGTTCTTACTCTGGGAAGGAAAAATAAAAAAAAAGTTGTTTACTAGAAACTGCCACGGGTTTTGTGTCAAGGTAAAAAACTGGATAAAGTTTCTCTATTATTAATTGTTTATCAAAATTAAAAGGTCAAACAGAACTGAGCTGAATTTCTAAAAAAAGGGTCTAATCAAGTAGATAAAGTTGTCATTGAAATAATATGTGATGGAATAAAAAAATTAAAACTTATAAACAAAGAATTAAAATACATACACATAACAGTAGCTCCCACAAGTCCTGTAATCAGTGGTGCCAATGTGGCTTTTAGTGTGGGGGCTAACAACGGGTGCACAAATCCTCTGCGTCGTACCAGCATCTTTTTCTTTTGACGGATGGGTGTTTTCTTTTAAACCATTTTGCGATGAACGTGTCGGTGCTCGGCTAAGTATTCTTTCTGATGTTGAGACAAAGGTATCGTTCCTTTCAAGACATTCAGACAACATTCGTACTCAGTATCGATGACGTCTTTGGAGGCGGTTTGAATTAGTCTTTTTTGCATGGGTGGAGGGGCTTTGGACAGAACGGACAACACGTCCCAATTTTTGGCTAAACGGGGAGGCAGTCATTTTCTTTTCTTTCCTTTTTGGCAAGGGAGTGGTGGTGGTGTGCACTTATTTTAGGGGACATGTTTTTGGTTCAGGAGCAAAAATACACTGAAATCCATCGCTCGACACACGTCATGTTATCTTATTTTTGGGGGTGTATATTTTTGATAATTTTTGGAAAACCAAACTGTTTAAACATATGTTCTACCATTCCAGCGCCAAATATCCTCACCTTTGGTTTCTCCTCTTTTTCTTTGGACGATGGAGGCTTTTCCGGGGTAGACGTCGATGGTTGGCCAAGCGTTTTTTCGGATGCGAGGTCAAACGATGTGACTGTCCTTTTCATTCTTCCTTTAGGGGACATCTTTTGGCGTTGAAGAGCACAAAAACACTGATACCCAACGTTTGTCCCAGGTCCTTTTTATTGTGCAATGCGTAACCACTGATTGTCGGTCCGTCGTGTCATTTTCATGGCAGGCATCACTCGTCGTGGAGGGGTTTGCAACGGACTAAATCGGGACAGTTTTTGCTTGGATTAATCCAGTAAACTCTGTAACATACCCGATCTCTCTTGGACTTTGATTTTGGGGGATTGTACATTGTTAGCAACTGCCACAACGGCTAAATCGGTGGAGGGTGTCATCGCTGGAGAAGTTCTTCGATATATGAGTTTCCATTTTTTCATCAAATTAGGAAAGAAGTATGTGTCCTAGGTGTTTATAGATTTTTTTAAGTCGATGGGGACGTGTACACGACAGGCCCTCTCTCTTGGCACCAGTGGTGAAACAGATGAGTACAAAATCGCAAATAATCGGGGGTAGTGGGCTTTAAATCCACGAGTAAATAGGCGTGAAGGATTTGAGTGCCATCGGCGAACGCACGTGTCAGCTAAAGAGTTACTGTTAGGCTAACACTTGCACCTGCGATTTATCTCTAGGGATCTTAAACAATACCGCATCATGAACATTGAGATTGATGGTGCGATAGGCTTTACATTGTTAAAACAAATTTTGGGTGATGTAAATGACACTGTCATTGCGATGATGCCCTTTGCGCATAAACCACAGTTTGGTTCTTATTCGTCTTCTCATAACATGTCGTCAAAGATGACCAGATGAGTTTGACTGGGGTCAGACACGATCCCGTCGTCTTCGCCAGGAATACCGTCCACAAACACAATGGAATCGTCGTGACTTTGTCGTAGGAGGCTGTACGCCGATTGTCATTCTTTGTAACACCACGCGATACGTTGAGGTTGACGATCGATCAAATGGTGCTTATGTTCGATCAATCGTTTGACAAATTCGGTTTTGCCTGAACGGCTCGGTCCAGCAATTACCATGTTAAAGGGATGGCTAAGATACAAGGCCTCCCAAATGCTACGATCTAAGGTTTCGTCGATGAATTTGAAAGTGGTCGAAGAGGGGGGTAGAGGCAGCAGAGGTAGCCAAAGTGCAGGGAATGTCACTTTTGAAACGAAGACAGACAAGACAAGATATTTTATACTTTTTTCAGGACACGTTTATATCAAAACATTTTTAAAATTGAACACGAAAGACAACAAGGCATAAGAGCCAAATGGTTAAATAAATCAATAAAATACAGATTATAACGATCACTTTTGGTTACTAAGGCATGGTGTCCTAGGGAGCGCTTGTAATATTCTAAGAGGTTCTACACTTGGTACAGTCACACAGGGGTCCTCTCAAAATGGCCTTTCGAGGATGTCCATGTCATTGATGGTCCTGTCCTGAATTGAGTGGTTTTCCTCGGTGTCGGGTTCTTCTTCTGACACTGTTGCTAACAAGGGTTTAAAGTGGGCATAGTTTGTCTCTTCTTTTGTCCAAGCCTCGGAACCGTTATTTTTCCAGTCGCATACATCTGGCCAGTGAGGTGTAAGTCACAAGCTACACACCCATCCTCGTAAACATCCTTAGAGACTAAAAAGTTGACGAATTTCTTTTTCTGTAGAGACCGAGAAATATCGAGACGAAAGCGCAAGGCTTTTAACATAATGAATCTCTCGTGTACATTTAAAGGTACCACCCTCATGCTTTTGGCGGTACCTCACAGTACAGATCGTAAAGAGCCCACAAGGAATCGGCTGGTAAAATTATCCCAAAATGAAAGTCACTAAGACACACACCACACGACGACCCAAATTAACTGGATACAGTACTCTTAAAAAGCGTTAGTAATCTACCACAGTCTGAATACTGTCATTTATTTCCTTCCACGGCAATTGTTGTATCACTAATGATAAAGTTTCTGGCATGGTAGCAAGCTTTTATATGCTCTTTTGTAGGAAGTAATACAAATAGTGTCCTCCAAGAATTAGGAATCGCTAGGTCGTGGCGAATAGTCTCGTTTATATTTGTGACTGAAGTAGTGTCCTCCCATAATCAGTCTTCGTTTACTTTGGAAAAGAGCCTAGTTTAAAAATGGAGAAATGATTTTGAGTTTGCGTTTCACCTGTATTTTGACAAACTCACGGCAAATGCGTTCTCTCAGCTCTAGAGGCAAACAATAAATGTTCTCTTGTAAAGTATCCATCAAGAGAATACTGAGGTCGTCCCACTAAAGGTAGGTAGTGACAGTGCGGAGACCATCTAGCATGTTCCAGGTAAGAGGAATCTTTCTTCTCCCTCTCGTGAAGTGACACACCGCAACTGAAGCACTTGACTTTATCATCTTCCCCCAAGCAGATAAATCCAGCTCTGGCTAATTCGTTGTGGATAGGTTCTCCCAGATAGTTAGGCCATTTTCCTTGTAAGGTTTAAAATCGACTTTCAAAGTCGCAGTATTCAGACAAACGCACAGGTAACGAATATTGTTCTTTCACAGGTTCATGTCGATAAGGGTACGGTGAAAAGCACAGTAGTTGCTCAGGCATGGATGACATCCGAAGGGTGGTAGTCGCATGATTTCACGTGGACGATGACATCGGCAATGAAAACCAGTAAAGTGATAAGGTGTACGATAATGAGTAGCATTGCTTTCGCATCCGCCAGGTTTGACAAGCAGAGCATCACTTTCCATGGTAGGTATTCTAGTAGTAGTAGTAGTAGTAGTAGTAGTAGTAGTAGTAGCATTAGTAGTAGTAGCAGTAGTAGTAGGAGCCATAACAAAGTTCCCATGATGTGGTACTGAATCGCTGAGGTCACAGCGTACGGCATCCCTGCCATCACAAGGCACAGCATCGCACCCCACTTGAGAATCACCGAACTTGAATGGTGTCTCTTTAACAGGATTCATCTTTCTTGCTTGGTGTTTGTAGTTACAATGAACTATCGGTCTTGAACATTTTCCCTTTTCATATGCTGACCAATATCGACGTGACTGTACGGTAAAGTGAAGAGACTGGGAAGCCGCAATCGCGCCTGGTAAACGATTTGATAGACTTTTTCCAATGGCCGACTGACGATTTGGCGTGTGGCTAAACATACAATCTTGTGAGGTTGGAAGGTGGTCACTTTAAAATCTTGATTCTCTCCAAACTGCAAGGCTTCTTGCAATACCCCTAAGTTCACCACTTGACTGGTGCGATAATTGAGAGTCAAGCTTTTCACTTTGCACTCGGCGTGCACTTCTCCTTGGGGGTCACGGTATCTGTAGCCATAATTTTTGGGACCGCTATTAGCAAACTTAGAATCTTTTCGTCGGGGTGCTCGTCCGTCCAGGCTCCTAAACGGTCTCCTTCGGTGTCATGGTGCCGTTGACCCAGGCGATCGACGTAGATGCAGTTGTCCGTGTCAAAATACAGTTCGCGATCTCCTAACTGGTGCAATGATGGCATTTCCAAATTATTCGTCTTGTACAAGTCCAGTTCTTCTTCGCACTTGACTAGGATCAAGTCCTCAGGAAGAACGTCCATGTGTCTCATGTTTTTGTTTTTGTCGTGAATTATCTGGAAGTAGCGGGAAGGATAGTCCAAATACTCCGTCTTGGGTAAACACTGTCGTTGTGCCATTTTGTCCCACAAGCAATTTAACATCACTTTGGCAAACGATCGTCGACCTTCATTTTTCTCCACGTTGTCTGAAGTGATGTCTTCCTATTCCAATGATTTTTCTTATAAATTTCTTTAGGTCTTCGGGAGTCTGGCACCAAGAATGATAGCCGCTGAAAAATGCCTTTCTGAGTACCGTCACCCTTGTGGTGCTGTTATGTATTGGGAAAAAGGTAAATTTCGTACACTTCTAACAATTGGTATCCCAGATCCAAAGCTTTTAAACAGTTCCACGCTGATCCACGTTCCTGTCAAGGTGCGTTCTTCCTGGGTGTGCTGACAAGGTTGATCTTGGTTGCACTTTTCGGCACAAGTACTGCACAAGGGAAACATCAGTTTACCTTGGCAATGGTGAGGTAAAATGGGATGGCAAGACTTTATATTCAATCTATCCTTCGTATTGTCGAATGTTGTCCAGGTCGATGTGTTCCGTCAGCAATTATGGATGCCCTGATGGAAAGTGACAATATTTGCACACGTAAGGATACAGTGAACACACGTCCAAGTGTTTGATTTCTTCTCGTTTCTCCTCATCGGTGTGGTACAGCAAACAGGTGGCATTCGTCCGTCCTCCGTACAAACTATCCCGTGGGTTCAGAGGGTCCACCAGTTTGTAACTTTCCACGATGAGTTTAAACTCGGGATCGGTTTTGAAACGGTGATTGTACTCGTGTTCCCACATTTCCACCACTTGCTATCCTTCCTGTTCTAACTTCAAGCGCCGCTGACAAGCAGCCTCGTTCAAGTCTTTCATGGTACGTTGTAAAAACTGATTTGTAGTGTCACGTTGAGGGTAATAGATGGGGCATCCGTGAAATAATCAACCGTTAAACTCGTACACGATCTTGGGGTTTTCTAAGTCTCAATCATCCACCAAATATGTACCGATGGTCTTTTCACCTACTCCGTTTCGGGAGTGTTGGATCTATTTGTCTTCCTTGTCGCACAAGTAATGTAGGCAGAGTAGGACTTTGACAGAATACTGACGTTTCACAAAGTTCGTCGTTTGAGGGCGGATGACAGCCAGGGTCTTCTCGGGCATGATTCGTTTGTGGTACACTAAGGAACACGCTTTGGCAATGGTGCAGACTTTTTTCAAAGGATCGGGCCACCCGTGCTCCATGAACAATTCTCGAAATTTTCCACAGCATCGTCGTAAAATGTCCACGTCGGATCGACAATGCTTTGACATTTCTTCCTGAAAGTCGAATTGGTTCGAGGCTTGAGAGTGGTACCAAGCGTAGAAAGCTTCTGGTTGTTCGATGAACATGTTGTCGGGGACGTAGTAGCGAGCATCAGGCAAATGGGGAAGAACGGCGTGTTGGATGGCTTCGTTATTGAAAATGTGCGGAAATTGCCTTTGGCCATTTCTGTCATTTCAGACCTTTTAAGCATTCGGCTCAATGGCACAGCCAAGTAACTCATGGAATTTTAAAACTGAACTTTTTCCACTTTCATGGAAATTATTTTGTCTCCGTTCAAAATTTCTTTAGGACGTTCGGTGCTTTGTTCCGTATAGTACTTCAGAAGAATTGCCAATCGTATCCCGAGACATTGTGAGCCATCACCGTGGCGTAGCGATGACAATCTCCGTAACGTTCAACGTCCTCTTATCTCCACGTCTCGTCGATAGGGTCCTGGATCCATTGGGCGAAATCGACCAGCATGTTAGATCATCGAAAGACTTTTTCACGTCCTCCAGGAATCATGCTGCATTGAGGGCAATGGCTAAAGATATCCTCTTGGTTGCACTTCTCTCACGCTCGATGAGCCACGCAGAAATTAGGAATGTGAATGCCGGTCTCTTGCATGCATTCGAAATCGAAAGAAAACCCATGAAATTGCCTTTCTTCTTCTAGTCACTTTCCTTTTCAACCTGTTAGCGTTGGTATTTTTTAATGTACCATTCGTGTTCAAAGTCCACGATTTGGTGACAAATATGACAGCTTTTCTTTCATGGACATAGGTATGATTTGGCATTATTTCTACGTATCACTTTTTCACAAGTAGGGCACAATATCATGAGTTGGCAAGCACATTTCTACTGTGAACCTTGCGTCTTCAGATGTTGTTGGAAGCAGGCATTGCTGACAAAAGTGCGCTGACAAGTTAGGCAATGCACTTGTTGTTGTCCTTCGCCAAGACAGGGTTAAGGGGCCAAACAGCCCTCACATTTCGATCCACAATGCTTGTGTTGCTCTTGATTGTTATAACCAAAATCACATTTCTCACAATAATAACCGCATCCCAGGAATCCGGTGATACTTGTAATGGCATCGAAATGTTCATCATGATGATAGACTTGAAATTGAAATTGTTGCCTCGAAACAACAGAAACCCGCGCACTTCTTGAGGGTGTACTTTCAAGGTGTAGTGTGCAGCCAGGACGGCTTGCAATTTTTACATTTCAGGAATGCTGCAGGGTGTGTCTTTGGATGGGTTAGCTTGCTGTAACAGGAGTTCTGCTTCTCTTCGTTGTTTTGCTCGGTCCGGTTGTCGATAGTTTTCCAGGCTCTTTTCCATTCTACCTTGTCGTTCTTGTCGGCATACATTCGTCCCACCACGATGGCCCTGGCTAAACACATATTGTCTTGAGGGTTGTTAATTCGGACGAGGCTCTTTTTGATGCTGCGAAGGTTGTCCACCAATAACATTTTACTGCGTTCTCCGGTCCCTTTGGGTAGAGAAGGTGGGCCATGTACAGTGTCGCTTTTCCATAGGTGATGTGAAACTTGTCGTTGGACTGCTGTACGTGTTAAATCATGTCGATGACTTTGGAAGGTGTCAAATCTGCTAGCCTGCTAATGGCGGACTCAGACTGTCATGATAAATGGAAAGTATCAAGCGATCATCTTCTTTGGTTCGACATTCCGTTTCAGTGTTATTAACAAAGAATCCCACAAATCGGTGATGAACCCCTCTGCTTTCTCCACCGGTACGTCTGACTTGAATCTTTCAATTTCACCGTGTGTGTGTAGGATGTGGTTATACATTTTCTAGAGGAGCTTTTATCCGTCTCTCGAATGTGGTAGTGGTTTTGAGGTGTTACTGGCGGTGGACGTTGGTTTGACGAAGACTCTATAGGTCTGGATTCTGGCTCACTTATGTCATCTTCGAAATCGCTGACATGAATTTGAGCCAAGACTTCAGCTATTGTGCGAGGCGATAGGTCACGTTTCTGCATATTACTTTCTTCTCCTTTCTTCACTAAATGATGCGATCGTTTCATCTTCAGTGCAAACCGTCAAATGACTACATTTTAAATGCCATGGCCCCCTTTATATCTATGTAAGTCCAGTGTCTTCCCTATATAAAGAGTCAGTATTTTCCCTCAAAGTATTCATATCCCTATCAATCCGACCAGAAAGATGGAAGAGCCAACAGAGATCGGACTTCTGATCACAGCTTTGTGAGGTGTCATACGAAGGTTATCTTCAGAGAAACCGACGGACTACTTCCCCTCCTTTCGATATGGAAGTCAAGATACTTGCTATATATGTCAGAAGAAAGAGCATTGGTCTTCTGAATGTCCACAACGTCAAAGCAAGACAAGCCTCAGAAGAGACAAAGGTCAAGTTACCTGTTATCATTGTCAAGAAAAAAAGGACATTGGTCTTCAGACTGCCCAAAGACACAACAGGAACATAAGGTAGAGAGGGGTTCCGAACAGGAAGAAGAGGGACCCTCCTTAAAGGAATACCCCATACACTTCCAGAAAGAGAAGAAAGACAAGAAAAGAAGATTAGAAGAAAGTGAGGAAGAAGAAGAAGAGGAAAATCTGTGACAGTGCAGAAAGAGAAGAAAAGAAGATGAGATGAAAGTGAAGAAGAAGAGGTAAAACCTGTGACAGTGAAGAAATTCAAAAAAGGAGGGAATGAAAAGACAAAGAACAAGAAAAAGGAACTTTTTAAAGTGATGTGTTGTGAAACTGGATTGTAAATTTGTACCAGAGAATATACCAGAAAGAAAAACGCAAGTGTCGCCTGGGTTTTACTTTTATAAGGACCTACACTCACGCAATCATACAAGTCCATCATGGGGAAAAAAGGGATTTTGAGATTTATTTGATTTTGGCAAACAGTAAGTAGTCTCTTTTCGAGAGAGGTGGGTGGCCATAAAAAGGGCCGTTGGGTGTGTTTGGAAGTAATGAGCTTTAACTGCCTTATCCCATTCCACGGCCAAGGCCCATTTCTGGACCTGTTACTGTCGATGATTTGGTAGAAATCACTAGGGTTGGTATCTAAGGCGTAATAGTGTGTGGACGGGGTTGAACTGTTTGGCTCGGGAAGGTCTTTTTCTCTTGGGTCGTATCAAAGAAGTCTGATACATTTTATTTTCAGACTCCTTAACTCTGCCAAAATGTCTAAGAGTATCGTCACCGTTTGACTTTCACCGCCCTCCTTCTCTCCTAGACCTTGTTTCTTCTCCGCTTCTTCTTCTTCATTATTGCATCTTCTTCTCGCTGTTGCTGTTGAATGTGAAA
>JAECUM010047930.1:0-37186 GCA_016617855.1 Megalonaias nervosa
ATATATATATATATATATATATATATATATATATTAATACCTTTGTGTTATATCGAAACGACCAGGGTTGAGGATGTAAAATGACTTTTATAAATAATAAAGGGGAGGTAGAATGGGTCTTTTAATATAGCATAGTGACTTTACATCAACACGGTGTTTGTTCCAACACTATAAGCCTCTGAAAATATAGCGCAGATTCGTTCGTCTAGATGCCAAAAGACAACTATATAATACACCATATTACGGTGAAATTAATTCTGTTATTTAATTCCTGTGCATAATGACAGCTAATTTCTTAGACTGACTGAAACACATTCTGGCATAGTAGCGCAATCTCTCAATAGAAAATTACCTTTAGCGCTAGTGTATTTGAGCAGTGTGGTGGGAAATTGCAGAGGCTTTATAAAGAATTACTACATAATAATTATCAGGCATTTAAATTCACTAACAACCATGTCATAAATCTATTTACAATTTTCATAACAATTTGATTTGGTTTTGGAATTGTATAGTGTCAATATAATATCGGTTCTGAAAAAAGTGATGGTTTTCAATTGGATTTAGAATATATGACAGAAATTCTTTTCTACTGAGATGATCATACTTTGCCGCTCTGACAGCTATCTGCCGCTGCACTGTCTGCACTCTTCTGTATAGACTACTATTCACATCACATGACCTCAGTTAACCAATCAAAGCTTATCCTTCTCAGGGCTAACCACGGCGGTAACCATTTCAACTGTTCAAACTGAATGGGGAAAATGCCTTTGAACACAAAATTTAGACAGAATTAAGTTTGTCCTCTCAACGTCTGAGGTATGAGTTTTTACTTTTGATCGTATTTGTATATTCATACCTATGATTACGCAGAACTGAACGAAACGGAAAAGTGAATTTCAAGCCGTATCGAGCGAGAGTGTAATGTACTGATGATACAATGAGTCGTAATATGGTTCGAAATTGTCACTACCAAATGCATACCATTTTGCACATTAAAGTAAAATAAGTTCTACATAGCCAAGAACTTACAACAATGAACAGTAACATTAGTTCTAACTTATTGTTCAACAAAAGTCCGACAAGAGAAATGTGATTCTTCGGCAGGGCACATTGATTCCATCACTATCTTGCGTCTCTGCTGTTTCGGTAACAAAACTGCACCGGATGGTTGAAGTCACTAATTTATGGACTATCATCATATTTCTGGCTTTTGATATTCCAAATTTCAGAAAGGTAAGATAATTCATTTCCAAAACTATTCAGGAGGAATTCCAGCACGACACATGCATGGCTCAACATGGAAATGAATAAGGCACAATAACCGTTAACATGCGAACCTCTTTCCATTTAAAGTTGATCTCCCGGGACTTGTAGAGTTGATACCATTAGGCGAATTCCTTGACGAATTCATTGATACTCATACGTAGTATAAAACACAAAGTTTATATCCATAAGAGAACGCAGATGGCGATCTAAACGATGGTGGGTGGATAGGGGCATACGTTCATGAATGGAAGAAGCAATTCACATGTGGTAGATGTTTTCAGTGACAGATAAAATGAAGTGATTAAAAACGATACAGTCTCGTAGGTCAAACATCATCTCGTATCCAAACATCTAACATCAAATAATCTAGACACATTGAATGGTCAATGTTTGTGCATGCAAAACTTCACTCATAATACCACAAAGGTATTACAACACAGTGAACCGCGTCATATTGTTTTCTGACTTTGTTTCATGTTATTATTATTATTATTATTATTATTATTATTATTAAGGGAATTTAGTTCTTAATAGTGGCTAGTACTCTGGTTTTGTTGAGTTAGGTCTGATTTAGGAATAGTACCTAGTATCCTGTTTTGTTGGGTTAGGTATTACATACAGAAACAAGATTTCACAAAACAATTTTTAAAGTTTTTAAAAATTAAACTATTGATCTCATAGGGTAATTTATTTTTTCATAGTACACGTGGTATGTTATACTCTCAAAATCTAATACACTTCCTTCTTTGGTAAATGATCTATACCAATTAATTAATTAGTGTTACAGGTCTTGACTTTCAATGTTACCTTTAAAATCTTATTTAAGTATGGACAACGGACAGTTATGTAAAACAAGGTCCTACACTATATTAATGCATTAAGGACGAAAACCATGTTTTCATCTCAATCAAATGAGAAATTACTTAGATGTTAAAACTGTCCAGTTTGCCAGTTATCACATTTCAAACTGACCACGACTGGATCCATGATTAGTATTATTTTGACTGAGGTTGTGTTAAAAATAATTTCCTAAATATGCTTGAATTTGTTTGCCTTACAAATTCACGCTGACTAAATAAAATAGAAATACCTGCAAATAAAATAACTATAAATAACATTAAGAATAATAATTTATTTCAAAACAATTTCTACATCAGTAATTTAAAACACTTCCTCACCTTAAAAATAGTTTGAAAGACTCCGGTGAAGCATCCACTATGGCCACTTCATTGCTTTCCATCTGTCTGTAGAACATAGCTTCGAATACTGGACTTCTCGCTGCCAAGATGACTCTGTGACCTTTGATCTCCACGACGGCTTCGTCTGTCTCAAAAGTAAAAGTCACATCCGTCCAAAGACTTTTGTCAAGCAAAGAAGAGAATGATTGGGAAAGAGATTTATCAAACTGCCAGTAAATGGAAAGCTCTCCTGTATTTCCCTCCATGGTATATGACTTGTTCTGTGAATGATATTGTTTATTATGTTATAGATTCACTCTATCTCTGCTCATTTATGTTTTCACATTTATCAACATATTGCCTGCCTTAAACAAATCGGAAGCTCAAATATTTTGGCTCCATTGCACTGAACTTACCTTGCACTGAAAACAAAATTTTTGAGATAGTGGAAATTTGGTTAAGTGTAGCTGGTCAGTTGAGAAAATGAATCTTGTTGCACATATAAGATTGAATTCTGATACCTCGGCTCCCACTAAACACGTTAAGTTTGGCATACTGAAATGTAATCTATCGGTTTCTAATGTTGTAACTATAGTGTATCCTGCCATCCTGAAGTACTGGACTTCACTCCTGGCAAAGACTGCATTTTGGAGTACTGGACTTCACTCCTGGCAAAGACTGCATTTCGGAGTACTGGACTTCACTCCTGGCAAAGACTGCATTTAGAAATTACAATATATTCTACTTGGACGGAATGTAGTTAAGTTGTATGGAACGATATGATATGGTATTTCTCAAATGGCATATAACAATAAACTGATCCTTAAACTAGCAAAGGTTTTCACTTTTCGCTTTTATCCAGGTGTTTGAATGGTATTCTTCATTGATGAAAGAACATATACTGCTAAGTCAGGGGTCACGCTACCAGGCGAAGTGGGCGACTAAGTCGCATAAAAAATGTAAACTTCGCCTTCTTCTGGTAGGAAACCGAAAACGACTTCGCCCTGTGATTTTTTTAAAGAGGTACATTGATTAATCGCATCTTTTGAGATGCCCCCTCGCCATAGGCAGGTATATTCTAATATTGTGTTGTAGCGAAAGGTATTCTTCAAGCCATCAGTAGCTAGGCCGAGTTTTGATATCAATTAAGTTGACAAACAAACTCTTGCACATTCACGGGCATGTGTTTTGATAGCTGATTGACCATTAACCATTTTCCCGCTTAAGTTGGCAACTAAGCCCCAATCACTACCCGATTTACGCATGATGATAAAAACATACAAACATGTGTTTCGAAACTTTAATAATAGTATGTAACTAGCAATTTGTGTTGTAAGAATAAAATCGGCGATCCGGATGTTTTAACTGCTGTTTGTACACTATTTCATCATTAAATTAGTTTGAAACTGTAAGTGTACCAGTACCGGGGAAAAAATGGTGGACATCTCTCTGCCTCGAATGAACCAGTTTATTAGATTGTCTGTTTTCGTAAATCATCGGGCAAATATATTCAGAAAAATATACAATTAATAGAAAGCAAAGCCTAGGTATTATGTTATTTTAGATTTAACTTTAAAATGCAATTATACATGTCAGAAACGTATGAGAGAATGCTATATTGTGGAATTAGCGAAAAGCGTTGTAAGGTCAAAGTTGTTTGCTGACTTGACTCGTATTTGTGAAAATATGGGGAAAAAAAGCTGCGAAGCAGATAATATTTAATCAATGCCTAAAATTAATACAAGTACGTAGACAAATAAATAAACCATAAATCTGCAATCCTATCATGGACTGTTGTAATGAAGCTATATAAAGTGAGTGAATCCATTACGAAAACCCCTCCTTGTAAAAATAGATGCACTCACGTCTGTGTTGATTCGGTTGGAAAGGAGGGTTTAGTTCATATACCGACTATATATGAGCCATGTCTGTAATTTTATGCATTTAAGTTTGTTATGTATGAGTAGTTACGTTAATTTTTTTATCCGCAACAAAGAAATGAGGAGACGTGTGCATTTGCCCTCATGTTCATGATATAGGGCTTGTGTCAAACGCGGTTAGAGATCTTTGGCAGTGCCATCATTGTGAACTTTTAAAAAGTATATAAGAAAAAATAAATACAAAAGTATATAAAATATTGATTAAGGGTAGTTGATTAAGCATTTTTACCAACTTGCAGTTACAATAATATAATCTAGTTACTCGGTTAAATATTGTTACAATGCAGTTTCTATTATTCTTTTTTAGAGTCATATGGCCAAAATAACTAAGAAAAATTTCTACTGAAAATAAAGTATTGCTTAAATCCAATGTTAACTGCAGATATGAATACTGGGAAATAGAGGGCTTAATTCAAATAGGAAAACACATTATGTCATTTTATATATATATATATATATATATATATATATATATATATATATACTGCTCTCTCTTATATATATATATATATATATATATTGCATTTCTTGCTTCGCGTCCACTTCTCCCTGTTAAGCTTTCACTTCTCCCTGTTCTGTCCAAAAGGAAAAGTCACTTCTCCCTAGAATTCAATTCTAGCTTGACCCCTGTGTTTGTGTAAAGAAAAATTACTATTTATTATTACTAAGAAAAATTTCTTCAAGAAAAATTGCGAATCACACTCACAGTCCTTCTGGTCTGAAATCGAATGGTGCAAGTAAATATGGGATATTTGTTTGGAATCAATATTCGAATATTTAATATACACGCATTTTTTCCTTTTTTTTATCGAGGATGACGTTATTGACTTTTATGATAGTACACCTGAGACCGAGATCATTCAAGTTGGATAAACAGCCAACCAACTGCAAGTAGCAGTCTGAGAAGCAGCAACTGCAGAGTTGTAACATACACGTGGTCGGTGTTTATCCAAACTGAACGCTAAAATCACGGGTGGAAACTTACGCATTTACCTACGCTATAATTGTAATAACATAAAAAAATCATTTTTAATTACTCATCTCGTATACGTTTCATAGAATTTTAAAACAGCTTATTACATTGTGTAGCTCAATCCATTCGCAAGACTCTTCTATAGATCAAAGAAACAATTATTTGTGAAGCATCCCCCAATGAGTTAAACAGAAGTAAACTTTGAGAATATTCTCGTACATAGCATGTACATTCAGTTGGTCAAGTTTTAATACTCCACAACCGATTCAGAATACTATTTAACAGACGATTAGTTGAAGATTATGAAGATTGTATCCATCACTAATTATCATGTGTTCAGTCAGGAGTGTCAGATTACTGAAATCACTACAAAAACTCTTAAAATCTTATGACACATCAAGCTCTGTTGAGACTGGAGGCATGGGAAAGAGTTGTGATTGCAGAGACTTGCGTTCGTGTCTCGATTGTGATTATCAGAGTTTCCTGACATAATAAATATTTCTGAGACAGAAAACAGGTAAAGGAAGTGTGAAAGCTAAAATGTGGACTTTGACTCTTTCCTGATGCTGGCACTGCAATCTGTATAATCTGAACAGGGCTACTGCTTCCTATCAGTAGTTTACTTGAGTCTTGACATTAATCCTTACTGACCAGTGCTTAATTCTTTGATACTTAATGATTTAGCAATAGATATAAAAATGTAAGTGGTAAGAAGTGAATAGACACAGGTATTACAGAAAAGTTGTCATTAATTCGAGAAAGAAAACAGGATAAGCATTGGAAAAATGTAGGGCAAATGACATTAACCACCTATTGCTAATATGGCTTTGAAAATACTCTCAGTACTATAAACTGCAGGTTACAATAAAAAAAAAAAGGAAAGAAAACTGATTAAAGTCTTATTAAAAAACAAGAAAGAAAAAATTTTGAAATTGTAATAATAATAATTATTATTATTACTGAATCTTTTATAATGGTCTTTTTCCGTGATTGTCCTTTCTGACTTGTTACCGGCCTTTCTGGACCGGGCCTTTTTAACCTGGGCCTTTTCCGTATTGGTCCTCTCTGACCCGACACCCTAAATTCAGCAGAAAAGTGATTAATGATGCACAGACCCTACTGAAAAGAATTTAGACTGTTTAACCTTTCCTTCATCTTGGAATAATCAACCAATCAAATGTCATTCAGAAGCGTTCGATGCAGAAACTTATAAAGTCAAGTGTCCAAAACAAAAAATTTCTTAGGCGGTCGCCATCTTTAAAATATCAACTTTCGGTTTGCACATAAACGACCCTTCAATTGAAATCAAAGGAAGTTTAAACACTTTACGGCCATTACACGTAAAATCCTTGAAGGTTTATATTGTTTACTGATTGCGCTTCAAAACTATGATAATATTAGATCAGTGCAAAAGCTACAACCATGGAATTCAAATTTCTGAAATTTTCAATACAATCGCAATCCTAAATTCAAGCATGTTTTTAGAACTTAGTATGACTGCACTACGAATTTAATGTATCAAGAGTATATATTGGACATTAATCTTAAACAACCAAGGAAACTAAACGTAAGAAACGACATAATGGAACACCCTTGAAAGGCCAGTCAACGTAGACATGAAAGTGAGGCTGTATTTTTAGGGCGGAAAGAGTTGCGTCCCTTGTTGGTCCACGCTACTTTAAGGGTCTTCCACTACCAAATATAATGGCTGTTATGTTTAGCCGATTGTGTGCTGCAAAATGGGGTTACGCTCCGCAAAACTAAACTCTTTACACTCTAATATTAATACATAAATATGCTCGGTTTTCTCCCTTTACACGCTAAAATGTTCCAGATTTAATTCCATCGTCTTATTTGCTAGTTGACTTAATGTGCGAAACAAAGGAAAATAATACGGACTTTTTAGCTTGGCTATCAAAGCTAACTTTGAATAAAGCATTTTAAATATTCTCTGCTAGATTCCACAATTTCGTACACGGCCATCTACAAATGGCATGCTTTATCTTGAACTTTGTTAAATCACAGAAAACAGCCAATTTAATATGACAAGAGTTTTCCATGTAAGTTTGGAAATCTTTACAGTGCATTGATCAAGAAGATGACTTACGTGATACTTATGGGCAAGTTCAGTAACCTGTATCAAAAAGTCTTCATCGATATCCACGCTGTCAGTGTAGAGACTGTAAAGACACAAGGAACATACAAATAAATTGTGTCACCGAGATCCCGCGCACTCTTCACCCTCGACGCTGGGTATGTACTTCTGCTATCTAGCGATTTACAATCCAGTTTGGGATATAATCCCAACGCCTACTAGCCGGCGGACACATACGTGTGTTAAAAGACAAAATAGTTCTCAAATATTTGGCCACTTCCGCTCGTTTTGTTTTCATGACTTCCTCTGATCAATGTAATGCATATCTTGACTATAATATGAACAAGTAAATTCTTCATAAAAGTATATTAACATGTGCTTTGTAAAACGCAGTATTTTAGTCCATTTCAGTGAAAATCTGAAACGAGTCCGCGAAGGAATCTTAGCATAAGTGCAGCCTGTTGCAGAATGCTACAGCCTATGTATTTACTATCCAAAAATTAAACTTCAAATTTCTGTCTGCAACTTAGCCAAGATTATAAATATTTTACACTTTTTTTCCAGATGTGCTCGAAATCTACAATTTTACTAATTAATATTTTCTAATAATAGCAGAGATCGACCGCAACGTCACAGCACGCTCATGGTTATTCATATCTGTATCACGTGATCCAGCCTCATACAAACAAATCAATGGCGTCCACTCAAGCTTTTCAAGCAATTAATTTAACTTCTGAAGATGTTCCTGGTGCTAAAATCAACACTGATCAACTTGACGACTACGAAAATCTTTAAAGAGATGGCTAGAATGCAGGAGTTTAAGAACAGTAGTTCGTGAATGACGTCATCAGCCGCCATATTTGTGGTCGGCTGGCAGATATACCGTTGACTCTATATGGTGTTTGGAAGTTGAAAGAAGTTCATTGAAACTCAAAATACTATTTACGAAAATTGCATACATAAACAGAACGCAAATCAAGCTTTCTGTCAGTCTCTACATTTGTGGTTTATAAGTTGACTTTGCTTTAGTGTGCCTTGTTAAAAATGGTAAATTTTGGTGATCGCATATAGGAGAAACTGCCAGGTTGCCCATCGTCCACGTAAAATGGACAGAATATTGTCTGCTAGTGACCTAATCTGGAAGCATCTATAACACCTTCCCTGAACTAAATAATCACTGAGCTGTACAGATAAAACCTGTTTATGTAAACGATTGGCAGTTGAAAGAAAGGTGTCATGAATGTTTAAATGAGTTACTTGCCGTACACTTTACATTGTCTAATGGCCGCACGCGACATAAGCTCAGTCAGTTCACAACTGTCTGCCAAGGGAATATTAACGTAACACGTGAATTTTGTCAATCATAATACAATGTAGTAAGTACATGTTGGTCAAATACACTGTATTAAAAGTCAACATGTCATGGTCAAATACATTAGAAGGTGGGGAAAAATGAACATAATACATGTATAGGGGAAGAATATAGCTACTATAGACGTCTATGCTAATGTGTACCCAGGGTTTTAAAAAAGGAGTTCTTATTCCAGGGGTTTCACTTATTTTAAAGTGGAGAGGTTCCAATGGACATGTCTAACCTAATTTTCCTTGAATTTTTAATAAACTTGTTAAAATGTGGTTCCACCAACACCCCCTACTCTTGGATCCGCCACTGGCATAAATGCTTTTATCTCAATCCTACAAAATTATTTTGATGAAGATATTTGATAATAATTATTACTATAATATTTTATTTTTTACATACATGTGTAGAGAAGTGGTCAATGCAGGGAAACTAGAAGATATTGAAATCAATATTGACCAAGGTAAATGGTTCAATATTAAAGCAGAAAACAAAAGCAGCAGAAGATGAAAAGCTGCATCCAACAATTCCACTGGTCCTGGGATGGAAACCTTTTCCCTCAAAGGCGATACCAAATAACTTTAATTATGGGCATATATACTTCTACTTGCTAGAAAGTGTCGTACTTGTAAAAGAGGATGGCAAGTCAGAGGATACCAACTTCTCACATATGACAGCGAAGCCTCTAACCAAAGGAATACAGTAAAAAGTGGTATGGTCTCCAATGTGGTGGACATGGAACTTAATGGAAACTACTGTGTAAAAACAAAAGTGCCAGCATCTATGCGAAAAGAAGAATGAAATGCTCATGTCACAATATCTCCATTAGTGGAGCTGCACAAGATGCTAGCTGTACTTGTCCAGGATCAGTACTTGGACGATGTAGTCATGTTGCAGCATTACTGCTTACATTAGATGAACACTGCAAAAATGTACGATATAGTTTGCATCATTCAGAATAAATGTGATATTCATTTGTAGGTATGCTTGTTATCACATCATTTGGAATAAATGTGATACTCATTTGTAGAGATGTTTGTTATCACATCATTTGGAATAAATGTGATACACATTTGTAGATATGTTTGTTATCACATCATTTGGAATAAATGTGATACACATTTGTAGATATGTTTGTTATCACATCGAGATCATGAAGATAATACATGTACATCTATTTAGTTATGACTTTTATTGCTATTCTTGCATTGTATGGCATCATATGCTTATCAATTATTTTAAAAAGTATGTTCTAACTACACACTTTACATATTTATTTTACAAGTGGCTCCTGGAAATTCACAAGACAACATCCTACAAATGCAAGCTGATCAGTCAGAGGTGAAAGGGACAGAGGAATGTTTCCACTTAACAATATGAATTTTTTTACTCTCCCAATCACTTTCAACATTTATGCATGCTTTGGCAATACGTCATTTTTAACTCTTCTTGTGCACTGAATCTTTTATGATTTCCCAGCAAAGGTGGACTATTTAATAAAGCTTGTCTTGTTATTAGTAAGTCTTCAATATTAAATCCCCTGTTGGCTAAAATAAGGTCTCCAGGGTTGATATAATCTAACAACCCAATCTGTTCAATGATGGCCCTATCATTGACTTCTCCCTCAAGCAAGTCTGAAACAAATACAATTGCTCCATTAGGTGCCACTGCTATGAGACTTTTATATGTATGGTGGTTCTTGTATGAAGAATACAAATTTCCTTGATGACGAAAGTCCCTTGGCATCTGAACATAAAATTCAGTGCAGTCAATTAGGCAATGGATATTTTTAAATGTTCTAAAAACACAAGGTAGTTTGCCCTTAAAATGCTGGCATTCTGGAAACATCATCTGGCAATAGTCAGTGAAGTGGCAATACAACAGCTGAATCCATGTTGTGAAAATTATGTTAATGGGTACATTTTGATGACGTCACCAAATCTGAATATTCCTTGCATATTTAATCACTTGCGCATCAACACTGCACATAAATTACAAATTTAGCCATTCCTTGACAATTTGTAAAATATTTCCAAAATCCTTGTTAACTCAATTAACCCCTGGCACCGCGTTTATGTGGCAGGAGGTAGTAGCCTACTTCCAAGCTTTGTATCATCAAGGTCATGTATGATACTCTAAAGTGGGTGGTATTATAGAAAGGTACACAGATGTAGCTCTACAATGATACCAAATAACCTGGACATTCTAGTTGCACTACAAAATACAATGGGAAAAATGTAATTTTTTGGACCCCGAGTTTTTCCACCCAAAATTCGCCCGAGGTCAGAATCCAATTTTGTGTCTGGATTTTTTTTCTTTTTGGCCTCGGATCTATGGCAGACCAGTCTGAACTACACACAGACTGGTGAACCTTTGCAAAAAGTTGAATAAGATGGGCATTTGGAATAAAGAGTGGTCTCAATATGAAAATGATGGGTTCGTTAAGCAGAAAAGATAAAAAACCTGTAACGTTTACCCTTCTGCTCATGCGCAGGCAATGAAAAGCAATGTTTCTAACACAACTAGGCATTAAGTTAACTGGAAATCTCTTGGAGATCAATGTATTAGGATGTATTCAGAAATAGTCCCCAAAATGAGTTTCCTACTCGCATTTCAGGTGAAAACGACAAAAACCTCCAGGGGTTAATGAGTTAACTTTTATGGCTGCAAGTCCCAAAAAATGTGCAAGAGTATCAAGGCTCTATCCTCTTCTAAGATGTACCAGTGTAAGAAAAAGTTCATCTTTTGGTTCAAGTTTCCTTATTCCGTTTTTAGTATTTTCCTTGGTATTTTCACCATCCCAATGTGTCGGGTTTCTAAAAATTCAAATTCAGCTAGAAATTGAGCATAATATAATCCTGTAAAAAGTTTCATTTTTGCATCATTGCTTCTTATACTATTTAAGGATAAAGATTTACTGTCTGATGAAACATTGCGGTCGTCATTTTTCTCTTCTTCTGTTTTTAATTTATTTCTCAAAATCATGTTTTCAATTTTTACATTCAGAAATTCCTTCTCATATACTGTTTGAACCTCTTGATTTTTCCTGCTAACACTTTCTGTTTGTACTGCTTTTTCTTGTTGTATTGTCCATGAGGTCACTTGCACTGGCCTGAAAAACAAAATGGAAATTATATAATAAGTCAATACATATTGTTTATCAAAATCAATTTTGAAGCAATTTTGATTTTTTTAAAATAAAAACCTAACTAGTTTTGTGCAAGCTAACTGTGCTAGTAACTTCAATGGAGCTCTTTAAAAATGGGACAGGTCTGGTTTTGTGATCAGTTACTTAGTCTCCCTTCTCTAGTTACCATGTCATGTGACAATTTTTGTTAATTATGATATAAACACAAGTTTACTCAAATATTTAAATTCTGATATTAAAAGGTAAGGAAAAAATGATATCTTGACTATCCAAGTCCATTCTCTTCATATATATGTTTATACATGTATTGTCTTGTTATTATCTTCCATAACTCCTATCTGGTCCCTCTTACAAGGGTACACTAAAATCTACTTGGAGACCTTACAAGCACATCATACCTAAAGAAATGTTCAGATTGAAGAAAAATTAAGTACATGTATATATTGCAGGCAAAATTTAAAATATCCTACCTCAGATGCAATAGTAGAATTATTTACAGCTGGCAAAGTTGTTACTTGGGACAACCAAAGTTGTTACTTGGGACAACCAAAGTTGTTACTTGGGACAACTCTGTTAGACCCTCGGCAACTGATGTTGCATCTGTTTTCTTCAATTTCACTGGGTTTTTTCTTTGAGTTGATGCTTTTCATCTGAAAGCACTTCACCTGAAATGAATTGAATAAATGTAAATAAAAGAATGTGTACATGTTTTTATGTATTTATCTTGACTGTGCTCAGCTGTCAATATTACTGGACTTTCCAAGACAAATTTTCATAATTCATTGGAGAGCAATACATTTTTTACTACCTGTAAGTACACATACATAATATTATGACCAAGAAATCTGAACTAATATTAGACAATAGACACTTGCTTGGTCTAGTTGTAGGAATGGCTGCCTTGCATGCAATCAAACCAAGTTCAAATCCCACAATATGCGCTGGGGTTTCTTCCTCAACTTTTTTTTTTATAAATGCTGTTTTACTTTTAATATTACTGCTATTAATTTCTGTGAATATACTCAAAACACAACTGAAAGCAAACATTACATCAGTAAGAAATCTGAAACCTCAATCTGCCCATCACTCAAGTGAATAGTTTTTCACTCACTGGATTTAATATTTCCGCTAGTTTCAAGCAAATAGCATCTCTCTCAAGATTGTAGTGTCAACAATTTAAAGTTTGTATGATGCCTAATTAATACGCCAGATTTTGCCTATATCAATTTTGTATTATTCTATATAAAAAAAAACCCACCGATAAATGTAAGCTTAACTACCATATTACATTAGCTGAACATAAAACAAACATATTATTAATAAATAATACCGACATATAGGCAAATGCAGTGATCGCGCTGGGCTTCGCAAATTGCGATTTTATTTTTTTTTTTCCTTATTGGTGACAAAATATACCATCTGGTGATCTTTTTGGCGACAACATTTTTGGCTGTTAAAAATTGTATATACCGTCTTTGGTTTGGAGTTGAGAAATTCCATGGCACCATGACAGGAAAAGCCGCAAACTGTGATGGAATCTATTGTCACATAAACAAATCATTTGTTCATATTGACAAACCACCCTAACACGGCACTGTTATTTCATAATCCGCTTATGCTGATGTCTGGCCTTAGTACCCTGTGCTGTAATATAACCCTAATTGTCATGTTACCTGATTATCTACAACTGAGCACCTCTGAAGGCGGCAACTGAATGACTACAATATATCTGACGATGGCAATTTGTTTCCTTCTTGAAAACTGTACTAGAAAAGAAAAAAAAAAAAATTGTTTTGCTGAAACTTCAAAGAAAACTGGTTACTTTTGAAACATCAATCGTTTTGTATATATATACTAAGCAAATGAAAAAATAAATTGTCTCCGTCAATGTTTTACAATTATTTGATGCTGCCGCAGCAATAACAAACGGCATTCGCTTGGTCTTTCAATAATACATGAACCTTCATCAAAACAAGCCGAGGACCTTTGTTCAAAGAAAGTCGGCAACAAACTTAAATAAAAGCAGTTTCATTTTTCATCGTGACTGAAATATAATTATAGTGCTGTGAAATTTTTCTGTTTGCAAAAAAACGTTCAAGCTTACGATCGCTACCAATGGCGATATTAAAATTCCACTATTTTGAAATAATACATATCTGGCCGTCGAGTTAAATGAAGGCGGGACATCTCGCAAGAATGTGAAACTTTTTAATTTGTTCACATGTTTTCATTTCCCTATGAATAGCCTCATCCCCTTGGTAGCCTCTGCATCATGGTAGTTTTCTCTGGCTGACCAAAATCATGTACATGTAGCATATAAACAACTATACAGCCACGTGCTATCAGGATAATAATAATCAGAGTGAATTGTTTCGAGACACGTGTTTGTTGACAACAGGGTATTAAACGAGGACTAACGTTATATATATATATATATATATATATATATATATATATATATATATATATATATATATATATATATATATATGTTTTAGTTGTGTTTTCTAACGGATTTAACCAATACATGAATTTTCTAACATATCATATGATCGAATACTTGAATTCATGGATTTTTTTTTTTTTTACACAAATGTAAGTTGTCAATATACAAGTGCATTTCCGACTAGTTCTCTTCATTTAATCAAAATTCCCATTTTTTTTCTTTGCCGAAATCCTAGCCACTGACAACAGGTCATCTCTTAAAAAATTCATTTGTATGTGTAATTTCAACTTATTTTCAGCCCCACCCCCCACCCCTCTTACTTATCTAAACATCCACTTCTTTTTACCTTGGCCCCGAGGATGTCGAGACAAATGGATAGCACTGCATTATGAAAATTGGCGACGAAATATTGAAGTTGGCAATTTTTTTTGCGACAACATTTTTTAAAACCAGCGCCATCCCTCCAAATGTAAACATGTATTATTTATGGACCATATACCTGTTCTTCTGTCAGGATGCTCTAATGTTGGCCCTTTCTCGCCGACAAAATGTTTGCTACAAAATCCAGGCGCAACGTTTTATTTTCTGCACGTTAGCTGGCCTTCCACAGGTCTTGATCCATTTTTCAAACGTCTCCCTACATGTTATGGGCTTTGGAAACCGGATGAAAAATACACCTTTCATTTCATCTCGGTGTCTGTACCTGGAGTCACTGTTACAAGTCCCAAAACAACAATGTTTAGCTACTTCTGATTTGTTTTTTTACTTTCGTGGAATCCATTACAACGTTTTAAAATCGTTTCATGCAACACGCAACATCCTCACACAAAACGGCAGATTACACTACGGCTTGAATGATATCCGGGGCATGCTCGATTGGCTGTCCAGAACGTTCAACACATTTAGAACATCGAACAAAAACTTGGAACAGTATTCTGGACGTGTTCCAACAGTGGCTCCTGAAGAAGTGGTGCAGGCAGCACAGTGACGTAAGAAAGATGGCTTCTACTATGTACACATGCAGCGGTTGGAAAGCGAATTTTTGTTTTTTTACTTTAAAGGCCGCAGTGGAACACTCATGCAAAGGGGCTAAGGAGCATATATTATTTGCATTATATCTTTGAAAATTGGCAGGCAATGTTAGAAAAAGTAATGTTGATGCTTGAAAAAGTTCGGATGAAGAGGATTGACCATGCAGCAGCATGATACATGTGCTTCGACATATTTAATGTTAAAGTGGTTTCATTGTTGCTTGTTAAATTAATTGAACATGATAGTAAGTCCAACATTTTGGCTTTAAAATATACACTCGACCTATATTGTTAGTTTAATACCAATAAGCACACTAAAATAGTATAATATTGCCGTGAGTATCAGTCTGATTAAAATGTTGTATGTATATTAGTCCTATAATGTAAGACGTATCACATGGTATTTTAGTTTTGGTAGCACCAAAACATAAATAACATGTGCTACATCTTACATTTTGGACTAATAAGTATATCTAAACGAACTTCCATAGGCGCAAACGTTGGATAGACTGATTAAATTTTGTGGCCATTTGAACATATACAGTACCCCAAATGTTCCTGACTTTCTTGACTTAAATTTGGTAGTGGGTGAAGTTAGATCATACGTACGTTGATATATAGTATATTTATTTATTTTATTTATCTATTTCTTTCTTGAAAACAAAGAATATTTCTGACGATAGGTTCATTTTATTTATAGATTCCTCCACGGGACACGTTTTACCAACAAACACTGAGGATGAAAACAAAAGAAACACATTGTACTTCTGTTCAACATGCGAGGCATGGTTTGATGCACACCATAAATGTTCAGGAAGTGAAGGTAAAAACGAAATCCTGAATCCAGAAATAATGATAACGATCAACTGATAAAAGCTCCAAAACATGTATTTTCACAGTGTTGTACATGTACCTACAGCAAAATCCCAGATATATCTTTTGTAAATATGACAGCTGCAAAATTTTGGGGGTCACATACACATTTTATAAGTAAATGTTTCCTTAAGCACAAGACTGCATATGGTGTTAAAGCTTGATAAATATTTAAATGAATAGTAAAATTCACTGTATATTAAATGTTTGATATGTGCCATTTCTGTTGGTCACTTTTTTAATGGTTATGCTTGATGTAAATGCTGTATTAAAATTTTGTTTATTTACAGATCATGGTCAGACAGAAGCAGAGACAGAAAGAGATTCCAGCACAATGTCCGCTGCTGACAAAGGTAATCGGAAATAAGGAGGCAACACTTTTCGTCATACAAGAGTATAGAAAGTACGATGAGAAAGTTAAATCGGGTAGCATGAGGAAGGTGTTGGGGGAAAAAATTGCATCCAGCATGCCGGACAATGGCTTCAGTTTTAATGGTGATCAAGTTTCAGGGAGATGAAAGACTCTCATAAGAGGCTACAAAAAATGTGAAGGATCACAACAGCAAGAGTGGAAATAGTTCCAAGATATATGAATACGAAGGAGAGCTAGACAACATTTACGGAGATAATCACAGTGTTATGCCAAAAGTCACAGACAGTTCTTTTGAAAAGGTCAAGGGATGTTGACAATGACGAAACTGAGAAAAACAGCAGCAGCAGCAGCAGCAGCATAGAAATGCCCAAATCTGAACCAAAACGAGCTAGGTCACACTCGGCACATGTTGTAGACATGCTTAAGACTTACATTGAACAGCAAAATACTAGGAAGGCAGAAGAAGCTGAGAGGAGAGAGAGGATGCATAGGGAGAGACTTTCAGTAATCGAGAGTCTTGTGAAAGATATCATTGAAAAAAAATGAAAGTCTTAGAAAGAAATGGATTTGTGTTTGTATCTTTGCAAGTTTGCAAGTGTACTCTGCTACTAATGACGTTAGCACTTTGCCTTTCTAATATCTTTTGGTTATTACAATAGCTTCAGATACTTTTTAACTTTTTAATTTGTAATGTTTTACATTAAGACAGTTTATTGTTTGAGAGGTTTGAAAATTGCTGGAATTTTGTTGCCTTTATATTGAACATTGTTACATTCTTCCCACAGGATGCATTTGAAAAGACATTTGGTTAAACAGATCTTAGCGTAATAAGTCGAGTCAACAGTATTGTTTTGACAGGTTGTATTCTTCATTTATTATTGTAAATTTATTTTCTCAGAATGTAGCATTTGTATGGAAGATGGAGAATATGCAGATTGTGTTTTCTTGGATTGAGGACACTTGATAGCATGTATAGAGTGCAGTGAACGTATGCAATTATGTCCAGTATATCGCTCTAGAATAAGACGAAGAGTTATTAGAGTATACAGATGTTAGTTACTAGCAGATATTTAGTTTTTATTACCAGAATATCAGTGTTTTGAAATTGTATTGTTTGCAATGTGTGTTTCATTTTACGATAGGACGAAGCGGGTATAAATAGATACATTTAAATTTTGAAGTTTCAGATTGAGCAGATAGTTCAAATAACTGGCTTTAATTTGTACAAGATTCTAAGATAAAAAATGATATGTTTTCTTTTTATATTGCTTGTTGTCAAGGGTTTTATTTTGAAGTCTTTAATTTTCATGTTATTTTTATATTTTAGTTTTGTTACATTTTGTTATTCGGAATGAAACTCAGGAAGGGTTAGAAATAAGACTTCGTCTTGTGTTTCATGTGACATACTTTATATACTGTCTATCAGTCTTGTCTCACATATAATACAATCAGGTTAGACATGAGTGATTGTTTCTGTCTGTCACAATACTCTAAAATCTATTCTTAGAGACCACCGCTATGAAATACCAGATTTGTAATACATAAACTAATCAATTATATAGATAACTACCTCCAACCAGAACACCTGCTTTGAGAGACCATATTTCTTTTGCCAAAAGGGAGGTCTCCCAGAACAGGTATGACTGTATTGTGGTCATTATTGCATCTTTTGACTCTACAATCAGAAGGCGTGTATATCGGCTTGTAATTAAGTTGCAATTATCTTGCGATAAAAGATAATATCCGCGTCCAAAAAAAAATAACAATCCTAACCCACCACCCAAAAGTTAAATAGTCCCTTACTTAACACTACCTGAGACGGATCACAGTGACTTCTCGTCCCCTCAAAGTTGTCCATCGGTTGAATAAAATTTGCTTTTAAAATGTACTGATAAAGAAAACAACGCACCGTGCATTGATTGTATTATTTTGCAAACATTAGTTTTTATGGCATGTACACTTTGCGGAGCTTATTAACTTGACTAACGATTATTGAAGTATATAAACATACATTTGGGGGTTACTTGGGCCAAGGACACCTTTGAAAAATGATAACTATATCAAGGTGAAACTGTTTTAATATTTTCAACTGTTTTAATTACAGCATGCATTTCCAACACAAAATATGAAGAACAAAAGTGGGTCAATCTTCAGTATTCCGATGCTCTAATGTTCTGCTTTCCTGTCCAAATAAAAATAAATTACTAGCTCATCTCCGTGCAAGAGCAAGATTTCTTTCAATAATATTTCTTTTCAAAACAACCTCAGCATCATTCACCTGAATATCTACTAAAAGAATTGGGCGTTGGTTATCTGCCAAGTTTTCGTCTACCTGTAGAAAGTCATCTTCTTCACCATGATGCATTAAGACACATCATGTAACACACAACATGTCATTATGATACTAACAGCTGTCTCAATTAAGACTGTTTCAAGGTTTTGGAGTCTTCTAAATCTACCCTTGAGCAGACCAGATGCTCGTTCAATCACGACTCGGCTTGCTGACAGCAAGTGGTTGAAATTTCTTTGATCAGGAGTAACATCACCATTATCTCAATATGGTGTCAGTAGCCATGTGCGCATTGGGTAGGCACCGTCGGCAATTATGTGATTATTATTGCACAACTGTAAACCACTGTGTTCCAAAGATCTGAATTTCGAAGCATTCTTGTATCATGGCAACTAACATGGAAACCCGAAAAGCAGTGTGTGAAAACCACATTAGTATTGCACACAGCTTGCAGCTGTATGGAATGATATTTCTTCCAGTTTACATATGCTTGGGCATAATCCTTCGGTGCTCTTATTTTAATATGGCTACCATCCGGTGCTTCCCGGGAAGCCAATCCTTTGTTAAAACATGTCAACAGCATCTGGCATATCATTATTCTTTGGCCAAGCAATAAATCTATGTTTGAGATGATGTAAAATGGCGTTAAGTACTCGAGACCTGCACAATATCACAGAAGATTGATAATCCAAACCTGTCGGCTTATTTATGGTATCAAGGCCCCCAAGATACCATAGCGTAATATACAATTGTTTTTCAACTGATATGGGCTCCTTTCCACTATTTCCATCAAACTGAAGTTCAGAACAGTTTTGAAGATAGTTGACTAAGGCTTCAAAAGTGGGTCTGGACGTACGAAACATTCTACGAAACTCATCGCTGTATGCAATAATCACATTTTCAGCATAGGCAAATATTCTGGACCTCTGCTGTTTGACTTTGTAATAAAAAGAATGAACAATGTCATGAAACCTGGGATATGACTTTGATGATCAGAGAAACCTGTGCAAATGAAAAAAAAAAAAAAAAAAAAAAAAACAACAACAACAACAACAAAAAAAAAACATTTGCAGACCAGCAATTTATTCTTTTGTTCAATTTGCCTAGAATTAGATTCGGGTGCAATGCTCATGAAAGTTAGTTTGACACAGCATACTAGTAGCGCTTTTATAAGAAAGTTATGCCCTAGGAGTCTTCTATAGTGATTAGGATCAGGGCCAAAATCCATTATTCAGGCAACATGTGACCAATTGGCTATACAACGTACTGGAGCAAATAAGGACTTGAATTAAGCAGGGATTATTATCAAGGCAGTATTGAAACTCATGTCTGACTCCCTTTAAACATGGAAATGGAACCCCAGCTAGTTCCAAAGAACCACAGGGTACCTATTTCCTGGAGTTATTTACCTTGCTACCTATGGTAGTGGAAATTTGGTGTTAGGATAGAGATGGTTTATTTTCATTCTTTTTCCAAAATTAAAACAAAAATTGTTTAAGGCACATAAATTACATCAATAGAAAGTAAAATACTTTCTGTACATCTTGTATATTTTTTAAAAGCATGTGTCTGAAATAAATCTACAAGGTAAAATGTAATGAAACAAGATTAGTCCCAAATCGAGGTTGTTGTGTCTTTTTATACTGGTAAAGAAATGGGTAAAGTGCCAAAACAGGTACTGTTAGGTCATGTGTGAAGTGCCTGGAAGTCCAATGGCAGAATAGAGAAATACAAGTATATTCATGTATAAGTATAGTCCCATACAAATCATTGGGAAGACGAAGAAGAAAATAAAATCATTAGTTTTAAAAGTTTCTATTCTGGGCTGTGTCTCATAAGAAGCCGATGACAGTTTTTTCATCATATCTCGTTTCCTGACGGTTCCCTAAGTAGTAAAGTAAGATGATGATCCTGAACCAAAAAGAGGATACTAGACCAGAGACCCCCCCCCATCCCAAATTATGGAGAGGTGGAAAGAGGTTCCCGGACCTCTAGATTTATTTCTATTTAAACAATAAAATATTATATAAAATGTCCTTTTGTCAATCAACGAGACATGTTGAATTTGATCTAACAAACAAATTTTGTAAGAGATTTAATTCAATCAAATCAGCTTCCAAGTATACTTGAATAACACCTAAAATAATAAGCGATTGTATTAAAAAAGTTGGTTACCATATATCACCAAAATATGGATCGGTATGGTTATTCGCAACTGAAAATGATGAACGAATAAGGGGATGGGCAGATGATCCAATGACATTTATTGGCGGATAATTTGTTTCTAAACCTAGTACTCGTTGAATTGACATAGACAGGTTTCCTGTCATTGTATCACCAGTTTTTTTTCAGGTAACCCGATAAATCAATATTGCCGTTTGTTATTGTAGCTGACGCATCTCCTAAAGAAGAAAGTTAAAGAAGCTGAAAAGTATCGGGAAAGAATTAAAAAAGTAGTAAAACAAGAAATAGTAGCAGCAGAATATTCTTCTTTTATGAAAGATTATGATATTTCTGATGTTGATAATATTGATAAATGGGAAGAAGATAAATATAATGATCTTATTAAAAAAATTAGATGATATTACAAAAGATGCAGGAGCTTACGTTGAAACTGATACAGCTGCAATAGAAGATATTAAAGAACTTTCTGGAAAAGCTAAAGATGGTGTTATTGCTAGTGTTTTTAAAAATGCCGCAGAAGAATTTAGAGATGGAAAACCTCGGCAAGAAGGATGGGATTTTCAAAGGTTGTTTGATCATTTTGATAAACGTCGCTTAGAGAGAGCTGAAAAAGCTGATAAAGAAAAAATTGGACTCGGTGTAAAAATATTTGCATCAGTAACTGAAATGATAGACAGATTAATGCTGTTGATATCGTCAAAGGAAGCTGGAATGTTGGTGCTGAAATTGACAATGAAATTATCGACATACTTGATCATTTAAGATCAGAAAATTTATTAACATCTGACGAGTACGAAACTTTACGCCGCGACTTAATATAAATTGCGACGACTTAATTTTGTAAATGTTAACCAAAACTTTAATTTTGTAAAATATTTTTCTATAAAAAAATGTCAACAACATTATTACTTGACTCTAGTACAGACGCGAAAGATAGGGCAAATTTTTCAGTAAATTATATTCCTCCAGTACAACTTGACACTGAAAAACAGTATGAAATTGGACTAATTTCATGTACATGTTGGCATTCCATGGCTAACTTTAACTCCAGCTCCAAGACCTACGTGGAAAACAGTTAAAATTCCACAAGGAGCTTATAATGTCACTGATCTAAATAAAATAATAAAAGAGCTGATAACTAAAAATAATGGTATCGCTGACAATTTTGAGCTGACACCGAATTATAACACATTACGCGCTAGAATAACATTAAAAAATAATTTGATAATAGATTTTTCATCAGGAACAAGCATGGCGTCGCTGATAGGATTTACTCACAAGCAATATGGATCTGTAGAAGAACAAACTATAACGTATGATGTGATTTGCCAGTAAATATAACTGACGTAAACACAATATTAATAAGTTGCTCTATTGTATCTGGATCTTACACAGCTCGAGGTAGTAAAGGACAAACAATATATAGCTTTTCTCCAGACGTTCCACCGGGATCGCTCATGCAAATTAGTCCACGGCAAGTTATTTATTATCCGCTAAATGCTGAAAATCAAATAACAGCAATAAATATGCAGTTGACAGATCAATCTGGACGACAGCTGAATTTGAATAACGAGGTTGTCACTTACTATTTACACCTACAAATACAATAGCAAGCAATTGTTTTATGCAACCTACTTGATATAATATTAAACAAAAAAAAAATTACCGAAGAAAAATTATTGGTGGATTTTTGGGAAATATATTTACTAAAATTATTGAAAATGTTCCGGGAATCGCAAATAAAGTTGCGACAATTGCACCTGACGCGTCAAGAGCTTTTGCAACTGGAGCTGCATCTGCTGCTGGAACTGCTGTTGGACCAAAGGTTGCTGATAAAATTAAAGGCAATCCACCGACAATCAAACAAGTTATATCAGAAATCGATCCAACAAAAGAAACTCAACGTGCAATGATAACAACAACAAAAAACTTTTATCACCAAAAGAAGAACAAATTATACAAAAATTGATATCTAAAGCAAGAGCGCCATAATAGCGCCAATCACATGGTGATTGGTTAATTTTATATAACATAATAAATAAAAAATGTCTGTTAAAATTTATCTCGATTTAGCAGAAACTTATGACATCGATGACACTGTAACAGAATTGGAATATATTGAGTATCTCGACGAAAATTAGAATGAACCAAATAAGGCCGGTGTCAGAACATTTAATACCCGAGACGAAGATGTATTTCTACTGCCACACAAAGCAATGCTGGAAGTTCGCGGCCAGATTATGACAATAGCTAATGTACCTGTTGCAGTTGCAGCTAACGCAGAAATAGCTCTTATAAATAATGGCTGGTGTTTATTCAAAAGTGCTAGATATCAACTAGCCAATCAAACTGTCGAGGACATTTCGAGCCACCTACAAGTTGCAAGTACAATCTTAAATACTATTTCGTTTTCTGATGATTACTCCAGATCGACTGCAACTAATATGATGTGGTTTAAGGATACTGGAAGTGGTGGGTCTGGTTTTATTGCATCGTCTGAGTTTTCAGCTGGAGATCTACATATTTTAGTGGCTGGAGCTAATACCGCTGCAGATGTTGTAATTGTAAGAGATTTTCTTATTGCTAATGCTGTTGCACTGGGTATAGTCGAACCAGGTGCAGCCGCTGGTGAGGTAGCTACAGGAGTTTCACTTACTGCAGCTTGCAATAATCTTGGTATAACACCACCAGCTGCAGCTGCGGACGGTACTGCAATGTTGAATTTGATTAATAACTCATTTCCTATCGTCAGAAAAAATATACTTTACAATGAAGGTTATACCAGAAGAAAGGCACTTACAGCAGAATCACGTCAAATTACAATGATGCTGCCATTAAGTACAGTATTTGGATTTTGTCGCGACTACAACAAAGTATTTCGTGGAGTTAAACATACACTTATTTTAGGTCGATCAGAACAAATGGTTGTTTATTTCGAGCTGGCGGAGTTGATGTACAGTTTATTATAAACAAACTTGCGCTATGGATGCCACGAATAACGCCGCCAGTCACAAAAGCAGCAGAATTATATGATATACTTGAAAAACACACAAAGAGAATTTATTTTCAGCAACATAAAACATATCAAACATTATTTGTTGTATTTCAGTGGCAAGCACGGGGTGGTGACCAACAACAAAATAATGCGATATTTGATAATGTCGATGTTAAGCGAATATATGCAAGACCAAATTCAAGGCAATATCCAGAACAAGCGATAGAATGTAGTTTTGCAGATGACGCTAATAAAAATATTACTCGACCTTACATGTACCTGCTCAACGCAGTGCAAAAATATCAGGATGTTGGAGACGATCTCAGATATCAGTAGAGGAATTTCGTACACTTTATCCGATATTTTATTTTGAGGTTAGTAAACATAACTTTCGAGGTGTTGATTCTACAGCTGATATTGAAATTACCTGGACACTCGGAGTAGTTCCAGTAGCACAGTTGTACGTGTACGCGTTAGTGATCAGCGACAGATCTATTACGATTGATTCTGTTGGAGGTGAAATGACCGTACAAGTTTAATCTGTAATTTGTATATAATGACAAAATATATTGTAAAAGAAATATATTTGACTGATGGTCAAGTTAAAAAATTAGCAGCTGCTGTTGCAAAGCAGAGGCAGGTATCATTAAAAATAAAACCTAGCATTGAAAGTGTTTCCAAAGGTACTTTAACAAAATTAATGTTAACAAAAAGCCCAAATAAATAAGTATAACGGCGGCAAACCTTTTGTTTTAAATTTAAGTGCCACACAAATAACAGCAATGTTAAAACAAGGTGGTTTCTTCGGTCCGGCACTATCTGTAATCGCCAGAACGTTAATACCAAAACTTTTGCCAGTGTTAGGTACATTAAGATTAGCAGCAGCGTCTGGAGCAGTATCTGGCGCAATAAAAAAGGCGGTCTCAGGCGACGGTGTCGTCCGCGGTGATGGTATAAAGAAAATAGTCCAAAGATAAATATAATGCCCCGACGAAAAACGGCAAAAAGAAAGACGACAACGAAAAAAGACGCGAGCTCGTCGAAGAACAACCAGAGGCGGATTTATAGGACCGTTTCTGGGGGGTATAGCGGGAAGTCTACTGCTAAATCTGTTGGGAATAGGCAGAGGACTAACATTGCCAGGCACGAGATGTTGAAAACGCCTGCGTTAAGTAACTTTGATATACTTGATAAGCTAAAAAAAGGTAAAAAATTTCCACTGAGTTTATTCTAAGGATGAACATACGGCGATTCCATCGCGAGCGACACCGTCGCTGGGTTCGTGTGTGATAAATATTCAAGATTTCAACGATGGATCTGGCACACATTGGGTAGCAGTTTATAATAACAATTATTTTGACTCATTTGGATTTCCACCAAGTGATGCAATAAAAAAATATGTAAACAAAAAAAAAATAAAAATAATATAAAATAATAAATGATTTGTCTGATCAAATTCAGCCTGTTGGAACTTCAGCTTGTGGATACTATTGCGTGATGTTTATAAAACAAATGTCCCAATCACCTGACAACGTCAGGGAATTCAATTTTTTAAAATTTATGCTACAGTTTGACAAGCAACCTTGCCTCGCCAGTGATGAGATTGCAACTAATTTTATCTAAACTTACAAATATATAATGTCAACATATTGTCTCCAATGTAAAACTAAAACAGAAAATATCAATGAAACAACAGAAAAACAAAACATAATAGGATGATGCTAAAAAGTGTTTGCACAATCTGTGGAAAAAGAAAAGGTATGTTTTTAAAGAAATTGTCCCTCGCGATAAAATTGTTGGGAGCTGATAGCCCTGACGCTGTCAGAGAGGTTATTGTAGTAGACGACTAATTAATAATGATATGCAAGTGCGATTGTGATAGAGATCTTGAGCAAAATAAAATTGTTACATACTGTCAACAATGCAACAACAGAGAAATAATTGGAACAGGTATAGATACACATAAAGTAATTGGCAAATTGCCAAAACCAAAAGGCGGTTGGACATTGCCAGGCCATAAATATACTGGACCTTATAATCCGCTAGATAAACAACTTGACGAGAACGATAATCCGCTGCCAGGGCAGGAACCTTACAATCAAGTTGATAGCATAGCAATGCGCCATGATATCTGATATCGTGATCACGAACAAGATAAGCACAGCTGTGATAAAGTAATGTTGGACGAACATCGTGATATGAAACCTGCAAATGTGCGAGAACGTATTGATAGAAAGCTGGTGCAGGGTTTTATTGGAGCAAAATATAAATTAGGACTCGGTGAAGAATTATATGATGATCTTGCCTCAGAGCTACCCAAACCTAAAAAAAAGTTTCCGCGACGTAAGCTTCTTGCAAATGCCGTTGATGATATATGGGCGATAGACTTAGTAGATGTGTCAAATCTTGCTGAATTTAATGATAACAAAATATATCTTTTTAATGTTGTTGATGTTTTTAGTAAATACGCGTTTAATGTACCTGTTTTAGATAAGACAGGAACGTCGATAACTGATGCCTTAAAACAAATAATAACAAGTACAGAAAGAAAACCAAACAGAATCTGGATCGATCACGGAGTAGAGATTTTCAATAAAAAGTTCGAGCAGTTTTTGCTCCAAAATAACATCAAAAATATGTTACAGGAAATGAAGTTAAAAGCGTTGTCGTCGAGCGATTTAATCGCACGCTAAACGAAACAATCCACAAATATTTGACAGCTAAACATACAAATAAATATATTGACAATTTACAGAACATTGTTGATGAATATAATAACACGAAACGCAGATCCCTTCCTAAAGAAAGGAAAATGTCGCCAAATGACGCAATTAAAAATCCGATATTAGCAAATGAAAATATGTACCGCAGACATAAATTTAAAGTTGGCGATAAAGTTAAAATTTCTCTGACGAAGAAAACATTTGAAAAAGGATTTACTCCAAACTGGAGCGAAGAAGTATTTGTTGTTGATAAAGTACTTTTAACAATACCTGTGACTTATTCGATAAAAAATTTATTAGGTGAACCTATAACTGGTAGTTTTTACGAGCAGGAACTTCAGAAAACTTCCTAAGATATATTTGTTATTGAAAAAGTTATTAGAAAACGCGGCAACAAAAGTTTAGTTAAATGGAGAGGATATAGTGATAAATTTAACACCTGGGTACCAACTCGGTCGATTTCGTCGACAATGATTTAATCAGGGAAATAATGTTATTATAAATTTGTTCCTATTTCATAAGTACAGATTTGCATATGATAGTTTTACATAACGAAATTAAATGTAATTTTCTTGTGTTATCAACTGGCATTAAATTAAATATTTTAACAAAAATAAAATCATATTTTATATTTCTTTGATGGCCAATTATTTTTATGTTTAAAAAAGGTTTGATAAGCTCCCAAAATATTTGTTGCTCTGTAATTGTAAAATTAAATTTTATTATTTTTTTTAGCTATATGATATTTAACATTATATCGTCCAGCTGTCGATCTGCTGTAATTTTTTCTGTCAGCGACAGCAACGCTGTCATCTTCGTCGTCATTGTTGTACAAAATATCATCTTCGTTATAAGCAGCAAATTTATCTGAGTTCGGTATAAAATTGTCGTTGGTGATTGTATCACTTGCGATTGTATCTTTCGCATATATATCAGCAAGTCGTTTCATTAAATCCATATTATAATATATTTTTATCTAATTATAAATAATAATGGCCAGTGAAATGAAATCCCCCGATGTAAAATATCATCAGAAAGTTAATATATTAAATTACAGAGATTTAGCTGAGGCAGTTAGAAAATGTCTGTATGGATATACTGCTTATTCTGTTAATGTTATCATAATGCAGGGCGAAACTGATAGAATACTTCTAACAGCAGCAGAAAAAAAAATAAACTTAATGATAGTGACTTTATAACACTAAAATTTGATCGAGATGATATTTTGATGTTTGCTCACAGTTGCCTAACTAAAACTGACCTAAGAAATATCATTAATCATCATATCGGAAACTAAATCTGTCAAAAGTTAACATTGAAGTTGTTGTTTTTTGTACATTATCAGCTACAGATTTTATTCTAGCTTTATTAATCTTATGATATTTTGCGGCAGCTGATATTGAATTAAATTTTATTTCTTCTTCAGTTTCAAGATTTACTGAAATTACTGATCTCAGATCTTTAAAATTATTAACATCACTAGAATATCCTCTTCTACTATTTTCTATCGGTGTAACTAAATCTAAATTTTCAATCTTATTATCTGTTTTAATTTTGTTAATATGATCAATAACTAAATTATTTGAGATATATCCATGAAAAACCTCATATACAAATCTGTGACTGTAATAACCAACGAAGTCTGTTTTTGTTCCTCTAACTCTTACACGTAAATATCCAGTGTTTTGTAAATTTCCAACAACTTTTTTTGTTTTTATATTTCGAATAATTCTTTTGTCAGAGGTCTCATACAAATCAAATACTGTGTGAGGCTGATACTAATTTTGTAAAGATAAATTTTCAATATTGTCATCGTTAATCAAATTATTGACTCGATATACTCGCTGTCCAGCTGGGATATCATCCCAAAATAAAGTATAAATAAAATCTTTTCTAAACATTTCGGTTATATCTGTATTATCTCTTTTGCTGAAATTATCATTCCAGCTGGTGTTGGTTTTCCTACAGATTTTTTAGATTTTATACAAATATCTGAACCAAATGCATTTCCAGCATATAAGTTGTACTTTAGATGAACATGATAAGTTTCTTGTTCTTCTGCTGTCAATCTAAAGTATCTCAGAATTTCTGACATTATATATATACAGGGATTTCATATCTCTAATTGATTTTTACGTAGTTTTCAATTAAATATAAAAATACGATATATAATATAATGTTAAAATTGCGTGATATTGCTAAAAAGAGCATTATCAAAGCAGAAAAAATTGCTACAGCATTTTTCGGATACGATAACAGTTACAAATTTGATAATCAAAATGTTTTAGCAAATTTTAACTCTACAAATTTATTTCATCTTTTACAACCTGTTGTATCTCAAGAACTTGCAGCTCACAAAAGTATCAAACTAATAGTTTAGTATCATATGATTTTATCAAAGTTACATGCAATCGAAAAAGATATATTTGATATAATTTTTGAAAATACAAATTTTGACAGCGAAATTTCAGAACCATATCTAACAGCTAAATCACGAAAAATACTAACTGGAACAAATATTGCCACAGTTGCCGATGAAATACACCAAGAAATAAATAAAAAATTGGAAGAATTTACTTCATCAGGGTCGGGTTGGAAATTTGAGATGATAAAGGAAGTTTTAATTCACACAGCAAGATATAACGTACTTCGCGGTAGTTCTTACGTTGATCTCCCTCAATAAATTAAAAACAAAAAATGTTGTATAAATGTCAAAAACAATGATGACCAATGTTTTCGCTGGTCAATTTTATCTGCAAAACATCCTCAAAATTATCACCCCGGCAGAACTGAAAAGTATTTGCCATACAAAGATGAGCTAAATTTTATTGGAATAACTTTTCCAGTAGGAGAAAATCATATACCAAAGTTTGAAAAGCAAAACAATATTTCAGTAAATGTTTTCGGACTAGATGAGCGAGAAAATGTTTACCCGAGATATATTTCAGCAACTGCTACACAAAAGACAATAACTTTATTATTTTATAAAGGACATTACGTTTGGATAAAAAAAAAAAAAACTTTAACGGACTAGTTGGCAGACAGTATAATAAAAATAAAAGCAAGAAATATTTCTGTTACAGATGTTTGCAGGGTTTCTCTAGCGATGGAAAACTGCAAGAGCATCTCAAATACTGTGCCAATGTTCAACGAATAACTATGCCTGGCGAGAAAGAAAAAATATTAAAATTTAAAAATTATAATCATAAGCTAAATATTCCGTTTGTTATTTACGCTGATTTTGAGTGTCTACTTGTCCCTGTGGTCGTCGCAGAAAATAATCCAAATAAATCAAGCATAAGAAAAATACAACAACATGTTCCTTGCGGAGCAGCTTATAAAGTAGTTTGTTGTGCTAACGATAATTTTTCAAGTCCAGGAAAGGTATACAGATGTAGCAATGGCGAGTATGAAAGTCCGGCGAAATGGTTACTAAAAAATTTAAAAAACGAAGTTAATAAGATTTCTAACAGATTATTCAAAACAGCTCCAATGGAAATAACATTCAAACAACAACTTGAATTTTCCAATGCAGTTAACTGTCATATCTGTGAGAAATTGTTAGGCGGTGTCAAAGTGCGCGATCACTGTCATCTAACCGGCCAGGATCGCGGAGCAGCTCATAACAATTGCAATTTAAAATTTCATGATCCAGATTTTATTGCTGTAGTTTTACATAACTTTCGTGGCTATGACAGTCATATCATTGTAGAAGCCTTTGGTGATGAAAATATTAAATCTAAACTAAGATTAAATAATACAATAAAATGTATCCCAAACAATTTTGAAAAGTATATGTCAGGTTATCTTGGCAAATTACGTTTTATTGACAGTCTGCAGCACCATTAGATGAGCTTGTAAAAGGTTGTAGCACTTTTAATAATCTGCGAAGTTGTTTTGGTGAAAACTATGTCGATCTGACAAAAAAGGTATATTTCCATATGAGTATCTCGACGACTGGAGCAGATTATATGAAACTTCTCTGCCCGGCAAAGACAAATTTTACTCGCATTGAAAAGGCGAAGGTGTGTCAGACGACGAGTACAAATATGCACAAGAAATTTGGAATAAATTCAGTTGTAAAACATTTGGTGATTATCATGATATATATTTGAAAACAGATGTATTACTACTAGCAGATGTTTTTGAAAGTTTTCGTCAGGTTAGTCATAAAAATTATGGACTAGATCCTAGTTGGTATTATTCCGATCCGGGACTGTCGTGGGACGCTCTACTAAAAACAAGTAAGATAGAATTGGATCTCTTGACAGATGTTGATATGTTTAATTTTATTGAAAAAGGTATAAGAGGCGGAATTAGCGTTTAAACATAACATATGCAGTAGCTAATAATAAATAACTAAAAACTTATGATAAAAATCTCCCATCCAATCATATTATTTATCTAGATTGTTTGAATTTGTATGGTTGGGCAATGTCAGAGCCAATGCCTTGCGGTGGATTTCATTGGATAACTCCAGATCAATTTCTTAAAGAAACTGAAAAAGATTTACCTAGAAAAATTAACAATGATTTTTCCGATGTCAGTTATTTTTTGAAGTTGATCTAGATTATCCTAGTTTGTTACATGATCTACATAATGACTACCCATTTTGTGCAGAATCGATGATGATAGATTATAGTTTACTATCACATGAACGACGAGCAACGACAACAGCAAAACATTCAATTGTTAATAAGCTAGTTCCAAATTTGCTAAATAAAAGAAATTACGTGATACATTACAAAAATTTAAAACAAGCAGTAGACGCTGGACTAATTCTAAGAAAAGTCCATCGCGTACTAAAATTTAATCAGTCTAGGTGGATGTCAAATTATATTGACTTAAATACCAAACGTCGTGCTGTGGCCAAGACCGACTTTGAGAAAAACTTTTTTAAGTTAATGAATAACTCGGTGTTCGGTAAGACAATGGAAAATGCTAGAAAAAGAGTTTCTATCGAAATTGTAAACGATAAAAATCGCAGAAGTAAATTAGTTAATGATGACGGTTTTGCCAGTATGAAAATATTTAATGAAAATCTTGTTGCAATACAACGACGAAAGACAAATTTAAAGTTAAATAAACCGATTTATGTTAGTGCATCTGTACTTGATATATCAAAGTGGCTGATGTACGACTTTCACTATAATTTTACCAAAAAGCAGTGGCCAGATTCAGAGTTGCTATTTACTGATACAGATTCGCTAGTTTATAATATAAAATGTGAGGATGTCTATCAAGATATTTATAACTGCCTTGACCTATTTGATTTATCAGGTTATCGAGATGGATTTCATGATATGTAAATAAAAAGTTATTGGCAAAAAGAAAGACGAGTTTATGTTTAAACCGGTGAGAGAGTTTGTTGGACTTCGAAGTAAAATGTATGCCGTAATTCGCGACGACAATAAACTGACAAAGAAAGCGAAAGTTATTCCTCGTGGGTATGTAAAAAAATGTATGAAATTTGATGATTTTAAAGCAGCGTTAAATAGTTGCACTAATTTTATAAAAACGAATATTATCAAATCAAATCTTCACAAACTTGAAACTGATACGATTATTAAACTTGGACTGAGTAATTTTGATGATACGAGATATTGTAAAGATGGAATTAATACTCTAGCACTTGGGCATCATAACATAATTGCCGTTTCTCTGGCAGATTTTTTATCGCATGTTCAAATACATCAGTAAAAGGATCAGTCAGCCAATCATTTATTTTTTCTTGGTCTTTTTCAGTTCGAACGATAAAAGTAATCTAGTACGAGCCATCAAATGTTTGAAAAATATGATTTTTTACAATTTTCCCAGAATTAATTTAAAGCATATCAGCTGCTAATTTTATTGAATCAAATTCAGTTATTTGTTGTTTACTCAAATTAGATCCCATGGTTTTTATACTTGTGAACATAGAATTTCCATGTTTATATCTTCCTGGAGCGATTATATAATTTTCTGAGAAATATTCTTTTTTGCGATTAAATATTCCAGTATCGCCTCAGGGAAAAGGTACATCAATATCTGACCATTCTTCTTTCGGTTTCATATTTTATTTATTTAAATTAATGATCGAAAATATAACATTAGCCGAAGAAAATATAACCGTGTTCCTTTAGAAGGGAGATAATACTGTCTTCCAGATAACATAAATCGTATTTGGATTATCGGACATAGTACAGTATCAGGTTAACATATATGCAAATCTGATGTAACAATTTTGCTTTCTATTTTCATCAAATCGTTCAAAATCATCTGATATAGTAATTTTAAGACCTTCGAATTAGAAAATATATGAAACAGATGTTCTGTACTGATTTGTGTGTTAACCTTCCACTTGGATGTAAATTGTTCTTCTCAGAATCTTCACATTGTGTGTAAGGCTTGGTAAAAAAACCCACTATCGATTTTTCAGACTGCAGAGTCTGTATGCTTGTAATGTATACAGCCGCTGTATTAAAGCTTAACACAGGATTTCGTTTTTCTGTACAAACAGATTTATATTTTACCAAAGCAGATGTATCGCAGATTTCCCGATTTATTTATAATAACGTTTTTTAGAATCAGAAAATGTAATGCTATTCTCAAAGTTTTTCAAAATCAGGTAACTGGTAAGTATATAATACTTTGTGAACATGTATGTATAAGATAGGTCTGTGGTCTAGTGCTAAAGCGTTAGATTCTCGTACTCAAGGTCTGTGGTTCAATTCCCATGATTGACTTTTATAATACAGTCGCTTATTGTTTTAGGTGTTATTCAAGTATACTTGGAAGCTGATTTGATTGAATTAAATCTCTTACAAAATTTGTTTGCTAGATCAAATCCAACATGTCTCTTTGATTGACAAAAGGACATTTTATATAATATTTTATTGTTTAAATATAAATAAATCTAGAGGTCTAGGAACCTCTTTCCACATCTCCATAATTTGGGAGGGGGGGTGGGGTCTCTGGTCTAGAATCCTCTTTTTGGTTCAGGATCATCATCTTACTTTACTACTCCCAACCCTACCAGCTACAAATATTTTTTAAGGATTGCGATTTCACAATTACTGCATCACAATTATCTTACAAGAGTACAGTTGATGCAAGAATAAGGGCATAAATAACGTCAGTGTCGTCATTTCATCACTTTCATCGTCTTCTAGGGTCGCAAACACAGCTGCTAGGTCTGCCATACTCAAATTTGTTCCGAAACGTTCGATTCACGAAGAAAAGCCCGTCATAATTCCGGAACATGTCTGAAACGTCCGATTCGCCGATGTTCTTGCATTGTTCTAGAACAAGTTCTGGACAGCCAATCGAGCATACCCCTGATTACAACTACTGAACAAGGAAGTTTAATATTAGTATTAATATTGTCGGGTCTGGGTGTAGATAGTGATTACCTGTACTCTATTCCTTGTACACTATTGAAATTTATTTTTTTCATTGCATTTGTGTCACCGTTATTCAAAAAGACATATGGGATGGGAATACGGATGTTGAATTTTGGCCTAATCATTAGTTGGCTATTGAGCCAGACAGGTAAGTAGCCCAGTTTACATGTCTGTAATGAGTCTTAGTAAAACTTTGGCTGAAAAGCAGCAACTTTCCTAATGGCACAAATTGATGGCATTTGGTTATGTTATGTTATGTTCTAAAAGGTGTAAGTTTGATTTAGCCCTTGTAACAGCTCCATTGTTACTAGGCGTGTACAATTACAGTTGTTATGAGTCTGTGCTCTTGAAATAAGTAACAGAAAAGAGTGAAGACAACAAGCTTTGTAAAATTTAACAAATACTTCATTTTCCTAGAATACAAAGTGAAAAATTAAGAAAAAATGAACTTACGGTTTTTCGAATTAAATCCAAAAATAATCCAAGAATTAAAAAATAGAAGTCCTATTATTAAAAAGTCCTGAATTAATCTGAGTTCGAGTCCCGATGAAATCCAAAATGGAAGGCGATGACGTCTGTTGTGGTCAGCGAAGTGTTGTTGTGTCAACAGTCCATTGTTGAATGACAGAAAATAATATTCCAATTTTGAATTCAGTATAACTTCTAATAAAATTTATCCAAGAATTTTGTAGGAGCACTTATGTATTTCCAGGGAAAAGAATCACTTGAATTCAATAATTTTGAAGAAAAATAACTCAAACTGGTCACAACATAATAACAACTTAACCTGTCAATTGTATGGAGCCCGACTGAGAAACCTCTAACAAAAACAACAGTTATATGCTAATTAAGACGCAAAACTGATTCCCGGCTGAGGGTCAAAAGATCATTGTTCTGGAAAAAATAGAAGTTTGTAACAATTGATGCATGCCACTCGTCACGTAATCCAGGTATGACCTTGATTCAACTTAACAATTCTTACTCTGAGAAAGATAATAACAAAATAATAATAAAAAGTTGTTTACCAAAACTGTCACTGATTCTGAAACGAGGTCAGCAACTAGATAAATTGTTTCTATTATTGGTTGTTTATCAGTAAAATAAAAAATTATAATTAGGTCAAACAGAACTGAACTCAATTTCTGGACAATGTCAAATACAGTAAACAAAGCTACGTTACAATAACATGTAAGGGAATTAAAAAATTAAAACTAACAAACAAACAATTAAATTAAATATACACAACACTTCCCCCCATATAAGAAAAAGAAAGATATAATAAAACTTTCTTTTTACCATAGGTCAATTATACATGAGGTTTATAAAAGAAATCTTATGAATGATACAAAATATACATGAAATAATATATTTATATACACGTGAAAGTGTATCAGCTATTAAATTGTCTTTTCCTTTGATGTGTCTGATGTCAATATTATACTCCTGTAACAACAAACTCCACCTTAATAATCTTTGATTTTTGTTTTTCATCTTGCCGATGAAAGTAAGGGGGTTGTGATCACTAAACACAATAATTGGAGAAGGAGCTGAACTAATGAAAACTTCAAAATGTTGTAAAGCTAATATCAAAGCCAAATATTCCTTCTCAATTGTTGAATAATTTCTTTGGTGCTTATTTAATTTCTTAGAAAAATAGCACACTGGATGATCAACACCATTTTTATATTCTTGAATCAATACTGCTCCAACCCCAACATCACTTGCATTTGTACAAGATGAGCAAAAACGTTTAGTAAAGAAGGAATAATTTGTAAATAAAAGTGTGAGTAAAGTATAGCGTTGAAACAAATTAAAAGTATTATAGTGATATCTCTATCTACACTTCCTATAGCCATGAAACGATTTTGGCAGGGAAGAGTACACTTGTAAGAGACAATAAATTTAGTAAAGAAACAAATATTGGAGTAGATGGACGTTACTCGCAGACAAGGACAAAGTTTATATGCACACTGTACAACTGTGTACATCTATAATAGAGTAGACGGGACAGACTTTATGCACACTGTACGACTGTGTACATCTAAAATAGAGTAGACGGGACAAACTTTATATGAACACTGCACGACTGTATACAATCTTGCTATTGTTATTCCTCTAAAATGAAAGGTCAGAACAACATGGGGTTTGCACCAGAAGACGTCTTATCAAGTCTTATAATGTACCTGTATCTCCACCACAGCAGCTAATTTGAAGATCTTATTATTGCTGAAGACTATCAGTGATGGTTTCAACAGTCAACAGTTAAAAGGAAGGAACGTTCTTACCATGAATTCATGAAAATTCTATTCGATCAGTAGAGCGTCAGTCTCTTCAAGGAACTCTTGTTTAAAGTTCATATTCTCATTTATATTTCTGAAGGAAACATCGAGCTTAGATCAAAGCTGGATCGAGGGTTTTTTTATTTTTGTGTCTGTGTATATTAATCCTATGGATAAGAGTGGACGTTAATTTAAGTCTGTTCACATTTGTATCATCACTCAGGCTATCTGCATCTTATGGATAAGAGTAGACGTTAATTTAAGCCTGTTCACATTTGTATCATCACTCAGACTATCTGCATCTTATGGATAAGAGTTTGATCTCGAGGGTGGAACTATCCTATTCTACAGTGATGTATATGAAGGGTTCTATTATTCCCTAATTCGGGGCCCCGAGTGGCCGAGTGGTCTAAAGCGCTGTCCGTTACGGATCACTGCCATCTCACCTCTGTCTGCGTTGGTTCGAGTCTAAGATTCGGCAAATGTGGATATGTGAGAAAGCTTGCCAGTAGCTTATCGTGGGTCGGTGGTTCTAAAGTTGTAATTTCAAACATCGTTGTATGTATCCTCTATAGTTAAAGTAAAATTCAGGAGGTTTAGTGGAATAGCTAGTTTAAAACAGAAAAAATAAAAAATAAAAAAAATAAAAA
>JAECUM010047933.1:0-13509 GCA_016617855.1 Megalonaias nervosa
ATATATATATATATAATTGTCTGTTTCATATGCTTATCTGTCAAGTATATTCACTTCCCACTGTACACCCACGACTGCCACAAATTCTTTTGAAACGGTTGTTTTCACTTGCTTGTGTAATATGTAGCTAGATTTTCCGGTTAACAATATCGTCAATTTATTACATTTTATTTTTATCATAATTAATTGCTGTTAGAGTTTGTATTTGTACACAATAAACCCTAAATTTTCATAAGACTATTAAATATGTCTTAAATAATGTGTTTTGTCGGTTATTTATATTGAAGTTAAAACATCCAAAAACACTTTATGGCAAATAAATTGTCTTTAGGTGTTATACACAAGCCAAACAGAAAATGGTCTGCAAACGGTACTTTTGTCAGCAAGTTGTAACATTTCATCAAAACGTTCTGATTTCTTTCAGACTTTGTCGTTCTTGTTACCTAGTCAACATGTTTTTCTTGGTTTTTTTTTTTTTGGGTTTTTTTTATCGAACATTGTGTTTCATCAATTATATATCTTTATTGGTTGAATTGTTGTAGACTAAAGTTGTAAAGTTTACGAAATTATCAAATCTTACGGTAAACTCAGCCAAATACAAATTCATCCATATAGGTAAGTTCAGTACATATTCATGTTTTAACCATCATGATATTGCTTATTTGCATCAGATCCCCATGAAAAGTTATTTGTAGATCTGCATCATTGGAACATTGGAATATATCTTACTGACGTTTGAGTCAACAAAATTACAAGATGTATGTTAGTATTCAATACAACTAGCTTTCCCTAAGACGCTTGAGTCACAGTGTCAATGACACCAATTACAAAATTCACTTGAAAGATCATATCCTGACTGGTAGATTATAGTAGGATTATAATGGGAAGAATGAAGATATAATGAATATCTTTTTCGAAAATTTGAGCCGCCCAAAAACTGAACTATGTGTTTTATATATACCTATTGAAAGGAAAAAAGTGAATATGTTTCTGCCAAGCTTTAGGATGACAAGAAAAGATAGAGTGATACAAACTACTATTTTATCATCAAACTGTTATGTATATTTAACTTGTGTTTGTTAGTTTTTTCTCCATGATTATATTGTAGTTTTGATTTGACCTTGTCCAATATCAAGTTTGGTAACATATGTTATCTTGCAAACTACCGAGTGTACTAGTATAGAAACTTCCGCTACATTGACATAGTATTGTCAGCAAAATGCTAATTGTGACCTAGGAAAGGCAGAGGGGGTTATAATCTTTATAATCATGTTAATTTGAGAAATTACTCATTCTTGCTTTAACATCTTTAGGCAGAATCAGTCTTATTCAGTATTTGATTTGGGTGGAATTATTTATTCAAATTATTATTCACTGGAAATACAAAGTGCTCTTGAATGATATTCTTGGTCAGAAAAATTAATTTGGAATTAAAATGACATCTTGGATTATATTATTATGATTAATTGGAAGGCTGTCAGTACATCATCACACTTCAGGCTACTGGTATGTTAGAACATTCAAGACTACAGGCACTTCAACGCTTCCAGGGCTGGATCTCACTTTGATCACCACTGGAATTTAATTAGAACTTTATTCATTAGGACTGTTGGTGGTAGAGTTTGGATTGTTTGGGATTTATTTGGGATTTAATTCGTAATACTGTTAGGACTGGTGATATAACATTTTGGACTATCTGGGATTTAATTTGTAATACTGTTAGGACTGGTCATAGAACATTTTGGACTATCTGGGATTTAATTCATAATAGTCTAAGTTCTTTTTAAATTTTCACTTTGTTTTCTAGGGAAATATATGAATTATTGAATTTTACAAAACTTGTTGAATTTCGTTCTTTTTTATTACATAATTTAAGACTATAGAGTCGTAATAAAATCATTCTAAATGATTATTCGAGTTCATTCGTGGATTGACACAATGGCAGAATGATAATTTCATCCAGCTTTTTCATGTATTAGGCTTAAGATATATTTCACTCTCGTGTAGGTGTTTTAAACATACCTTTCCCATGAATGCCCATGACAAGCAGTTTCCATGTGTGACAAACCACTTTTTTGAACAGTAACTTGAAGGTAAGGCGTTTCGGGAGTTTCTATTAGAAATAATCAGTGTAAGCATCTTGATTAATTTTCAGTGTCCTGGACTGTATTGAATATTTAAAAGATCTCACGACTTCCCTTCTCTGCCATCATAAGCACCTACTGAAGTTTTCCGAGCATACAACTGTGTTTGGTACCTATCGATAAATGTATTTTATCAATGTTGAGCAAAACAAGATCTGTATGACAGTCTATTAGGATTGCTGCCTCGATAAACACGCTAACAAATGAGTTTTTACATGGTTTTTACATGATTGATCAACCATATCACAGATGTCATACACTCTATCGAACAGAGAGTGCAGTGGGTTAAATTACTCTTGTTGTGAAAAGTTTCGAAGATCAATTATTCCAGGTTTTATGATGCAATGGAATCAGTTCATCCAGTACAACAAGAATTATAATAAATGAGACCTCTTTTCATTTAGAAAATATTGCAACCTGAAAAATAAAAATATGAAATTTTATCCCGATTGCTTTTTTTCAGAGATATTCAAAATATGGTGGGTCTTTGTGTGCAATTACCCGTGTAAGATGTGTGAGACAATAATGTTATGGCAAAGATGAAATATTGTTTGACCTCTCTGGAGACATAGGAAATCATCCAAAACTGTGACACCAACATGAGTAACTTGTCATAAATGACTGATACAGTGTTCTCGATTTTTTTTTTATTTATTCATATGGAAAATAATTTGATGCATTTATTATCGTAGGTGTCGGCCAACATATCTACCAGAAACATTATTGACATTTTTCTTTTTCTTTTAACATTCTGACTGCATCCTATCTTATCTTGAAAAATAAACAGAAGTTAAAATAATTCATATCAAGTTATGTTCGTTGTGATTCAATGCACGCAAACAACGCTGTAAGCCACAGGAGAAATTCCGTGACACTCGTTTCAGGTGCATAGCGGGGTTCTGTCCGTGACTTAAGACGATGCCTAAGATATCTACCTCTGCTTTCAGAAATCGAGAGCTATCGCTTCTAGTTAATTCGCTGACAACAGCAAAGATGCCATAATATCAAACAAAAATATACTCACGGAAGTACTTGCCCATTGCTTTGTTTTTATTAGGAACAGTGCTATGCCGTAACGAACCAATATCACCATGTCATGACTAATGAAGCTGGTGTTAAACAAATATAGAAATGCATTAAGCATACAAAATACACAGAAAAGCAATTAGACAATGCCATGCTACAGAACTTTAAGGTTATAAAACTTCCTCCAAATAGGTTATTTTCTACAATGATTTTCAATTAAGTTAGAATCAGTATAGACGCAGATTATAGATTAAACATGTCGCTTAAAATGCAAAAGTAACGACAAAGTGGAGGGCAATTATCGCTTAACATTTTTGTCCGCTGGTATCTTTTTATCAGAAAATTTATTAAGACTTCATGAACGCCAATATTGACTATGATTTCAATTTTGCATCTTGGGATGGAAGAATTGTTAAATTCTTTTTATGTGAAACAAACAAATTTCCTCCTTTAATCTGGAAAGAAAGATCTGAACTTCTTTCAAAACAGGATCTAAAGATTTTTCGTTTAGATATTTCCTTTACATCATATGATAAAATGTGTCTGTAAATAAATATTTTCAAATCAAGGCTTTCAAATGGAAAGCAACATTGATGTCGTTATTATATGAGTTGTGTTTCCGTACGTATCTGAATGTAGGCAGTTTAATTTTAATGCATTGTCATTTTGTTAATGAATGCATTGTAGTACTTTGTTGTTTAGCTAAGTTACTAGAAATCATCATTTGTCTGTATTCATCTCTAAGCTCTGTATTTGTGATGCATGTGGTGCATACTTTGCTTATATTAAAAACGTGTCATAATGTACCAATATGGTATAGTTTGTTACGGATGTGTAGTGCGAGCATACGAATTATTTTCGTTATTTAAAAAAGACGAATTCCTACCTTACCTATTTCCAGATAAAATAAATTTTATTCTAAAATGCAACGAAAGTGTTTGTGTTTATTGTTTTGTCATTTTTGTGTTTGTAATGGAATGCATGCATGCATACATACATACATACGTACATACATACATACATATATATATATATATATATATATATATATATATATATATATATATATATATATATATGTATATAAAACTCATTTTATTTTATTTCCTTGACGATGGTTATACAATTCCTCTGTTATCAGAAAAGGTACACGGCCTTAAAAGATACATCAATATATATCTTTAGGCTTAAATAATCTCCGATATTTCAAGGTTTTACTTCGTTAAACAAAACCAGACTGGATGTTTGAAAGCTAATAATTCATCGATATAGAAATAAATAATTTAGTGTACTAATAAAATTACCAAAGTCATAAAAGAGTTTTATGCATGACATGTTTAAGTTTCTTTCCTCAATTTATGCCAAGGAGATGCTGTTTTAATTCCACTCGGATCAGTATTGCTTACACAAATTGTATTAGATTTACCACCATTTGCTAAGATGTTTTTTTTTTTTTTTTTAATGAAAGAAATGTGATTAAAATCGCGCTTAAGTACTTACGACTTTTCAGTTCTACATGATAGAGTAGTTCAAACTTCTTTGAGATGTGATCTACATTAAGGTATATCAAGAAAACTTGATTCTTATGAAATGTTATTTTCTAAGATATTAAATGTCTTGCCAGAATTAAACCAAGATATACCCATAACAAGTAGGTCTGACATGTACTAACCAAAGTTCATGTTTTGCCATCTTTGGAATTCCCCGTCCACGCATTTCAGTAACTAATCAGAAAATGCATCTCTCGTTAGGCAGAGGTACAGTCAGAAACGATAAATACGTTTTTTCCTTCCATAAATGTGAAAGCTGTGACTTAATTAAGGTCCACCGAACTTGACCTCGTATCGGTGTTAGATCTCCATTATGTCTCCATTATCGATTTTAATCAGACTGATGCAAAGACAAAGCCATAAACAAAATTTATTGTTGATATCAACGTCTTTAGAAAAATATCTGTCAACTAGTCATATATGTTTCTTTTCAGAAATTAGCAGATTATTTGACGGATAGAAAATTAGCTAGATTTAGATTAGGTCATTATATAGATTACTGACTGCGTAGAAAATGTATACACGATATGATACCATTTCTTTATCAGAAACATGGCAAAAATTCATCACTTTCCTAATCTTTCTCCCTGGAAAAGATGGAAATGATAGGCAATGTTCAACACATACATGTTTCATGTGGGTTGGTGGTTCTTAACTGGGTTCGCCCGGGTACCTCCACCACCAGTTATACTGGCAGTCATGTATCGAGTGCTGAAAAAAAGGCGTTAAACCCACAACAACAACAACAACAACGTTTCAGGTAGGAACACATTATACAACCTTTTGATATTGTAAATTGTTTGATTGTTTTACAAATTTTATATAACAGTGTGAAATAAAATTTACATCTGCACACATGGTAATGTTTAAATTGCAACAGAGACGTACTTGTACAAGTTTATTATTTAAACAAATAGCCTCTTGTTTCGTCTCAGTGAAATAAAAATATTTGTAAATATGAAACATTTAAGGTTGTATTACTGATAGAAATGGGATTTGTTTTGGAAGACTTCACTCTAACACGCAGAAAGGGCACGAAGTTGGGGATAATGTTTCTTAAAGTTTGTAGACTAGATCATTGATCTATGTTAATTTGTTGTCTGGTGACATTTTGTACCCCAATAATCTTTACCCAGGAGCGAACATTCCTATTCACTTCAAGTTGACACCCTCTATCCAATGTATAACATCGTCGTCTTAAAAATGTATACGTTATACTTCTATGATTATTTAATAATACTTGAATTGGGATGGAGAAAGGCTATGAATATAAATAAAGAACCCGCATTCTTTCTTAAACAGATTTACTCTCACACTTTTGGGGTTATTGAACTTGCTGCAGTGGAGCGTAAACAAAACCAGTCTGCGTTTTTGGTGTTAATATCATTCATATCATTTTCTATTGTTGTTTGTTTTTTAGGGGTTTTTTGTGCTATTTTTTTGGAGGGGGCGGTGGATGATAAAAAATCTTATAACTTTTATAGTATACTGTGTACCCCATATCGTACAATTCATGCATCATAAACCAAACTTAATTTCATACCTCATAAATCACACTCACTTTCATACCTCATAAATCACACTCACATTCATGCCTCATAAATCATACTCACTTTCATACCTCATAAATCACATTCACTTTCATGCCTCAATAATGACACGCACTTTCATACATCATGCACACTACACAATTTCTCAGTTCATACTTTTCTGTCATACTTTCATTAAGTCATAGAACTATGCTAGCGATGCAAATTGTACACCGATTCACTTCACAATTGCGTTTCATAGGGTCAAGTGGAAAGTGTTACGTAACAAAAGAAAAGAGTGAAGTCAACAAGCTTTGTAAATTTTAACAAAATAATTGACTTCCCTAAACAACAAGATAAAAATATGAAATAGGACTTACGGTTTGTGAAAATAATCCAAAAATTAATCTTAGAATTGAAAAAGACAAGTCCTATCACTAAACAGTTCTAATTGAATCCAGGTTCGAATCTCGATGACGTTCCAATATGGAAGGCGATGACGTCAGATGAGGTCGTTGTAATAATGACAGCAATTCCTCGCTGAATAACAATTTATTATGTTCCCGTTTAAAATTCCAGAGTAAATTTCCACTGAATATCTTTGTCCAAGTATTTCGTTGAAGTAGAATATTTCCCAGGGTGAATAAATTATTTTAAATACGAAAATCAACTCAAATAGCAACAACTTGACAAATACCTTGAGCTCAAAGGTACAATTGTATGACTGATAAATCTACTAGCAAAATGGTTGTTTGAAGCCTCGATTTTAGATCACATGGTGGCTGACGTGACGGGTTACGTGACCACTAATTTGAACAGCGCAATAAAAAAAAATGCCATTTAACATGTAGACAAGAATAGCCCTATCGAAGAATCAGATTTTCACGCTGGAAAAATAAAAGAGAAAGGCTGTTTACAATTCAGCTAACACGAGGGCCGAAAGTGTTTACAAAATCTATGAACCAAAGTGAGTTAAAAGTTGTGCTTAAGTCATACTTTTACGTTCTAATCAGACTGATATTTTTTTTCAAAAATATTAAATCCCGTGAAAATAATCATTACAATAAATGAAATGAAACAAAAACTAAAATAAAAAAGAATTTAAAAACTAACACACAAGTAATTTAATTACATATTCGTAACAAAAGTTTTAAAGATAAATCAAATTGATACCTAGGTAACACATTCAGATAAGGAGGTATAAATATCAAATCCGACAGACAACATGTATTTTTATTCTAGACGGCATATACAATCTAGAAACGTATATGACGAGAGTTCGAGAACAAATGATTGCTAATGGTGACAATGAAGAAAGCACATATATTGAATGTCTGAAACGTAACTCTGAGATAGTTTTCAGCCCTTCTAATAATTACACCATTTGCGTAACAGATTATAAAGCTACGTCGTTTGGCTTCAATACAACTAAATATGTTCAGAAAGCTACAAAATCAGATGAACTGTGTGGATTTTTAAGACACAAAATCTTGCACTATTTTCTCAATCAAGTACACTACACCTCTTACATTTGTTTCGATTCTGTAGAGGTCAAAAATTATTTCACGCTGTCTTTATATCATTTACCTGGAATAATAACCACATCATCAATGCAGGTGACCCCTGAAAGAATTAACCGATACATATATTGACAGTGAGTACCAAGAAGTGTGATAGTAAAAAAAAAAATAATTTTGAAGATAATAATTTGAAAGATGGGAGAACATGGGGAAAACAAGTTGATGGTAAATTGACAATTGAGAATTAGTGCATAGCTCCGGAACCAAACAAGGGATGATTTCTTAAGTTCAGTATATAGTTTCCAAGAGTCTAGCTAATAGATGCAGTGCTTTGCAGCCTGTAAGAGCTGGAGGAGAAATAGTTGGGCACTGCAAACGTTTCAGGCCTGAACATCATGTTCAAGTAGTCATTCTTGATTTTGACCTGATGTGTTATTTGTCTCTGGTAGTTTCTGCATTTCCTTTGATCTGAAAGTTAAAGATGTCAAGAACTTTACCATTAACAGCATTGGAAGAATGACGGTCAAATATAGAATCATCTAATGTGATATATTTTTAATGTTCTTAGGACATGCAAAGATCTATGGCTGCCCAAAAAATGTTAGAATCACCCGAATAAAATAGGCTATTATGAATGAGAAGTTGCAAAAATTACAAAGTAGAACTGGAGACGCACACCACGCAACACCATTCGAACCACATACCCTCACCGATCGTGTTCCTGTATATTATGCGTCCCTTCCTCAAGCTCTGAGATTTACCATCACTCTTGCATGAGTATCAGATGTAATACAAAGTACACATAAGTACACATAACATAGTTTTTTTTAAGTCATTTGGGTTAATTCTTGAATTTTGTGTTTGACCAGTACTATAAGAAGAGAACGTGTACGTGCTTTCTCCAATCATAAATCAAAGTTATTGCCAAGATCGTGTCAGCAACTAATTTGGTCAGAGTAGAGCAACAAAAGAGTCAAGTCAATATAATGTACTCTAGGGCTGTTTAAGATATTTCACAATACAGAACAATTTAAATACCTGGAATCTTTTCTAGTGATTCAGAATTGTCGATTCGATGCGTATATGGTGACTATATCAATGAATTAAGTATCCAGCGTTTCACTGTTTAGTTATTTTCAGTGTTGTATGCTATGAGAAGAATTTGATTTATTTATAATTTGTTCGTGGAAATCGCAGAGTAGAAACCATTTATTCTAAACAGATAGTACCTTGTGGGATTATTGTGGAAATATTCAAGGACTTGGATATTTAATAATTTCGTTGGATTACATGCAACATTCAAGGATATTTATGACATCTAACTTTCACTGGATTAACCTTAAAGTAAAACTTCTGTATATTAGAACAGTTATTCGTTGTGGTGGTTTCACATAAGCACATAATCTTTATTCGGAATACTTTTGGACCGTTTCCGGATTTCTCTGAAATTGATAGCACATTCAGGAAAATTCTAGGAAGTCATATAATACAACAAGTTATATTCGATACCCAACTGTGTGTAGATTCATTCGACATGAGCCTAAAAAAGACCAACTACGTTTTCCATGAATCTCGCCAGAGCAGATACTGAATTTTAACTGACGGAGCTAACTTCAGTTCCTATAATTGGGTATGTTCTGCTCTAGAGACAGGGAAATGTAATACCGACTCTGTAATGGGCCGAGTATGTTGTGGGGAAATTTCTTAATTAAATTTGTATGGGCCGACTTGGTTATGCGCCGAGATCTCCAGTTATCATTGGTTGATGGGTCAACACTAAATTTCAGTAGCTTGTACAGGCGCATAGTGACATCATCAACACATGCAGAGGCAGCACTTGCGTAACACTGTCTTTGTTGTTAGTTTAGCTCATTTAGAAGACACGAGAATTGAAATTATCACAACTTTTTGGTAGAGAAATTATTTGTTATGAGTAATTATGGATTGATCTCTTCCGCACCTTCAAATATGCTGCAATGGCAACTGTGGTTACTCGACCAGCCAGCCAGCAGTATGATTGATATGTTGAGGATCTTTTGTATCTTGGAAATATAGTAGTTTGTGTTTATTATTTGCGCTTTGACCTTCACGATTTACAGTGAACGCGTACCAAGTTCATATCTGCGTGGATCCTTTAATGTTTTCTCACGTTACAGTCTCAACATCCGGTTCATCTTTGATGTTAACATACTTAAATTAAATTAGCTATGTTAATGAATAGAAGCTGCTTGAAGCGTCAAATTGAAAAGTATTAATGACTTTACCAAGCCTAAAAAAAACTTTATACAGTGGACAGAGAAAAATAAAGCTCACCTAAAGAAATATCTGAAACAGTATAATAAGCGACGGTATCATACTAATGAACAGAGCAGAATACCCCAGATGACGAGAACAGATTCATCAGTCCTCCTTGAGGTAAACTAAAATATGAAATAACAATTACATTAATTGGTGTTCCATCCATTGACTTATTTTAGAGGTGCTTGAATTTCACCGAGCCAGACGGTAATGACGAGCTAGATAAGTTGGTTGAATTTCAACGAGCCAGATAAGTTATATATTGATCACTAATTTCTCAGACGCAGGGCAACACAGAATTTGCCTTGATTTGACGAGTATGATACATATGAGGGCAAGCGATAACAGATGTAAGAACACAATGATACCAGTAAAGCAGAATGGTTATGGGAAAGGAACAACTGCGAAAATAAATGCAAAGGTTTACTAAACATTGTGTGCAATACCAATAGGATTGTTCATTGTGAAGGGTCTACCTGGTGTGTGAAATATCTATAGGATTGTTCATTCAGAAGGGTCCATCTATTGTGTAAAATATCTATATGATTGTTTAATAAAAAGGATCTGTTATTGTGTAAAATACCTATAGGATTGTTCAGTCAAAAAGGACTAAATATTGCGACAATTGCTGCAGCAATACCAACGGCCGCAAACTCTCTTGACAACTGCAAAACTTGTAAAAAAGTAATTGAATTACTCCTAATGGTTCACCTGCTGCAGATACATGATCAAGTATATATCACTAGTGTTTCGCCTGGTGCATATACAATTCTGTTGAACTACAATATGACAATATATGACGCAAAAATTGTGGGAAAAGTGTTTGATCACAGAAGAAAATATATCTGACGAATGTTTAGATTGCACATTATATTAGATTTATGTATGTATGTATGTATGTATGTATGTATGTATGTATCTATATCTATATATATATATATATATATATATATATAAGCTATATATATATATATATATATATATATATATATATATATATATATATATATATATATATTGTTACGTATATGTTATTAAATTGCTTGTGTGTTAGTTTTAAATTCTTTTTTATTTATTTTTGTTTCATTACATTTTATTGTAATGATAATTTTCACGGGATTTGGTATTTTTGAGAAATTTAGTCTTCTGTTTTGACCTGATTAGAACGCAAAGTATTTATCGCTATTTTTAGCTCACCTTGGTTGAGACGTTTGTAAACACTAAGCGAAATGATTGGTTATTACCAAGGTCATGTTCGGCCCACGTGTTAGCTAAGTTGTAAACAGCCTTTCTTTTTTATTTATTTCCAGCGTGAGAATCTGATTCTTAGCTGGGGCTATTCTGGGCTACGTGTTAAATGGCATTGTTTTTTTTACTGCGCTGTTCAAATTAGTGATCACGATGCCCGGTCACGTGAGCCATAATGTGATCTAAAATCGTGGGTTAAAACAGACGTTGTCTAGTGGATTTCTTCAGTCGTATTTTACACCTTTATAGCTCAAAGTATTTTTTTTTTTAATGTTGATGCCAGTTGATTTAGACTTCTTCTATTTTGTTGATTTAATAGCTTATATTCTCTAGAAAACACACAAGTGCTCTTCTTTAAAAAAATTCTGGGACAAAGACATTTTGTGGAAATTTATTCTGGAATTCTAAACGGGAACATTATTAATTGTGATTCAACGAGGAACTGTTGCCATCAGTACAACGGCCTCATCTGACGTCATCGCCTTCCATATTGGAACTTCATCGAGATCCGAACCTGGATTCAATTAGAACTGTTTAGTGATAGGACTTAATATTTTTGAATTCTAGGATTAATTTTTGGATTTCATTCACCAACCTAAGTCCTATTTCATACTTTTACCTTGTTTTCTATGGAAATAAATATTTTATTAAAACTTACAAAGCTTGTTGGCTTCACTCTTTTCTTTTGTTGCTTTTGTACGAGCCTACACGTGACAAGAGAAAATTGGGGTTCTCGTCTTGGGATATATGAATTTTGGCTAAAATATTTCAGAAAATTGTTTTTTGAAATTTAAATTCCCCTAGTTTTTAAGTCCCAAGTACTATTTTACATTTTGTTTTGAAATCTTTAGTGAAAACAACAGGCATTTATTCACAATGTCATCAAAAATGGAAACTTTTCTTTCTAGTCCTACTCAGGAACAGTTGGATAGTTTGAAAAAAGATGAATGCTTGAACTTGCTAGAAAAAACGATCTTTCTGAAGCAAAAGCTTCCTTAACGAAAGAAGAAATTAAGAACATTTGGTTCAGTATTTGGTAGAGAAGAATGTTTTCGATAAAAGTGTTTTGGCTTTGCTTAGTAAGACTGTATCAGACTCTAAATAAAAGTAAGGAATTAGAATTCAAGATAAAATAAGATAGAAAGATAGAAAAAATAGAAAAAAAAAAAAGATAGAAGCTTGAACTTCAGAAAGAAAAAGAACAAATGTTTTTGGAGAGAGAGGAGAAACAATTGCAGCTGCAACTAGAAGAGAAGCAATTGCAATTGCAATTTGAGAAAGAGGAGAGAGACAGAGACAGGAGAGGGAGAAAGATAAACAAATGCAGTTATAATTTGAGAGAGAGAGAGAGAGAGAGAGAGAGAGAGAGAGAGAGAGAGAGAGAGAGAGAGAGAGAGAGAGAGGGATGCAATTGCAAAGAGAGAAGGATGAAAGGGAATTTCAAATTAAAATGAAAGAAATGGAGCTGGGAAGGGAAAATCACGATCCCACTTTACATACAAATTCAAGTTTTGACATTACAAAGAATATTAGCCTAGTGCCCCCTTTTAGAGAAAAAGAAGCAGACAAATATTTTCCTCGTTTTGAAAAAGTCGCTGAAAATTTTAAATGGCCAAGGGAGCATTGGAGTCAGTTACTACAATGTGTACTTGTTGGTACAGCTAGTGATATTTACCATTCACTGTCAGTTCATCAGAGTACTGACTATGATTTGGTTAAGGAATGCATCTTAAAGGGTTACGAGTTAGTCCCTGAAGCAGATCGGCAAAAATTTAGGAACTATAAAAAAGAAGCTGGACAAACTCATGTCGAATTTGCAAGAGAAAGAGCAGTTATTTGAGAGATGGTGCTTGGCCAAGAAAGTTGAACAAGATTATGAAAGTCTCAAACAACTTGTATTACTTGAAGAGTTCAAAACCTGTGTCCCTAGTGACATTAAGACTTATCTTGACGAGCATAAGATTGAAACCTTGGAAAATACTGCTCGTGCCGCTGATGAGTATTCCTTAACTCATAAGGTATCTGTTGTAGGCAAATCTTTCACTCAGCATTCTACTGGTAGAAAGGTATTTCAGCCTAATACGACTCCTTCTAAAACTCAATGTGCCACAACTTTTAAAAATCAAGCTTCTGATAAACTTGATTCAAAATCCTTGTCTCTTCCTACGTGTATCTATTGCAAGAAAAAAGGACA
>JAECUM010047934.1:0-29937 GCA_016617855.1 Megalonaias nervosa
AAAAACCTCATGGGAATGATGTTGATCAGGAACCTGTTGTTTTATCCGATACATGTATTGATCAGACGTTTGTTGAGGTCACTTTTGCTCCTCGTATGCATCAGTCAAAAGCTGTTAATAACAGAGATCCTATCAGTCTCTCTATTCGAATCAGGGTGACAAACAACAACCATTCATTGTCGAAAAGGAGCAAGATCTTGAGATCTCCTGTTTGTTTCAGCGGGCTATAAGCGATACTGAAACCACACCAGTAGCTGTTTCTTAATTTGTTTAACATGGGGTCCTGATGAAAATATGGAGACCATCCGAGGTATCGACCGGTGATGAGTGGTCGGTAAGCTATCAATTTGTTCTTATGTTGTATAGACCGAAAAGTCTTAGTCTAGATCATGGCTGGTCATATTAGGACCAGTAAGACTTATGACAAGATTTTTAATTATCCTTATTGGCCGAAAAGTAAGAGCGATTGTTTGTAAATACTATAGATCTTCTCACACTAGTCATATGATAGGAAAACCGAATCAAGAGAGACCTAAGGATCATCTGCAACTTATTCTTTCATTTGGTGAACCATCTAGTACAATAATGGTAGACTGTGTCGGACCAGTACTAAAGACCATGTCAGGCAACCAATACTTGCCAACCATAATGTGTGCGTCCACAAAATTTCCAGGGGCAATTCCTTTGAGGAATGTCACAACTAAAACCATAGTAAAGTTTTTATTGTTGCACAATTTGGCCCTCCCAGATCTGTACAGTCTGATTAAGAGTCAAATTTTATATCGGGAATTTTTCAGCAAGTTATGTATGAATTAGGCATCCAACAATTTAAATTTTCTGCCTATCACCTTGAAAGTCAATGGGCTTTAGAAAGATATCATCAATCTTAGAAAACTATGACTCGGTCGTATTGCTGTGATCCAGGAAAAGATTGCGACGAAGATGTTCATTTACTGTTGTCTGCTGCTTGGTAATCAGTTCAAGAATCTTTAGGATTTACTCCATTCGAACTTAGTTTTGGACATACTGTTCGTGGACCGATGAAGATATTAATAGAGAAACTTCTTTCAACCGAAGATTCTAATATTAATCTTCTTGACTATTCTTTTTCTGTGTTCAAATATATGTTGTGAACTGCTTGTGAAGAAGCAAGAACTAATCTTGACTCTACTTAGTCAAAAATGAAGTCAAAGTATAACAAAAATACAAAGGAAATGAATGTTCAGCCTGGTGATAGAATTTGGTTCTCTTGCAGATACATCTAAATCCTCTTCAGGCTATGTACTACGGTCCTTGTAAAGTTGAAAAGAATGTTATTAGCTTAAATTATGTCATTAACACTACTGGGAAGCAAAACCAAAAACAACTTCGCCACATGATTATGTTAAAGGAGTATGTAGATAGAGATAGCCATTTAATCATTCGGTGAAATTATTTTTACGTCACAGTGAGGGTTTACGTGATGGAATGAAATCGGACTGTAGTGATTTTGGAGTAACCTATCTTCGGAATTCAGACGTATTAAAAAAATCTGGACCAGAAACGTTCACATCTGCAGCCACGTGAAAAGGATGAACCAAATACAGCTATTACTTTATTATGAGCTATTTGTTTGCAGATTGCCAACACGAATAAATAAAATCTACGATGACGTGGAAGTTGTAGATTCCACACATATGAAACAGCATCAGTACAGGATGGACCCCTTAAGAAGGAAATGTTTGAGAAAATAAATACAGTATTGTTCCAGAACAATTTCATAGAACCAAGAAAAAGTGTCTGGAGTTCACCATGTATTCTTGTGCCAAAAGCAGATAATACTTTCCGCATGTGCTCTGACTACAGAATCATGAACAGTGTGACCAAAACAGAATAATTTCCATTGCAAAGAATCGATGACTGCATTAATATAATTGGAAATGCAAAATATGTCACCAAATTTGACATTTTGAAAGGATTCTGGCAAATTCTACTCAAGGAAAGAGCAAATAAATTTTGTCAGTCCTATCACCAGATGGACTTTATAAATATAAAGTAATGCCGTTAGAGACGAGAGGTTCACGTTGTCCTTTCCAAACTTTAATGAATATGATTACATCTGGTCTAGATAATTGCGACGCTTACAATCGACGATGTCGCCATCTATTATGACAATTGGAAAGATCACGTGGAAACTAGCCTGAAATCCTTTGATAGACTCAGTGATGCAAACTATACAATTAAAATAATTAAAAGTGAGTTTTGCCATGTTTGTATTACCTTCTAGGACAATAGTGGGACATGGTCAATTTAAGCCTATAGATGTTAAAATCAAGGCTATCACTGAATTTCCTGTATCTATCAGTAAAAAGCAACTGATGCGAATTTTGGACATGGCTGGATATTATCGGATATTTCCTACAAGTTTTCATAAGTGCTGAACCGTGAACCAATTCCATAAGAAAACAAACTTTCATTGGTCTCTAAAATGTCCGGAGTCTTTTGATAAGTTAAAGGTCATACTTAAGAACGCAGTTCTTCAGCTCCAACTTTCAATCAATCGTTGAAACAGGTGATGTTGGAGTATTTAGAGCATTGATTGAAGAACAAGAATGGTGTAGATAATCCAGTATGCTATTTTTCTAAAAAATATAATAAACACCAGAGAAATAATTCCAAAAATGAGATATAATGTTTGGGTTTGACATTCGTTTTGCAACACTTTGAAGTGTATGTTAGTTCCACTCCTTGTCCGATTCTTGTGTGTAATGATCTCAACGTCCTTACTTTCTTAATAAAGATCAAATTTTAAAACCAGAGATTCATAAGGTGGAGTTTGAGGTTGCAGGAATACAATAGTGATGTCAAGCACTTGATAGGAAAGAGACAATCTAATGGCAGATGAACTTTCACGTGTATGGAAGTATTATATTATATCACGTATATTTTGTGTCATCTATAAGCCGTCTTATGTCATTTTGATCTTATGTATATTTGACTAATATGTGAAAGAAATATTCATTGTATAAATCGTTATAACATTAGAGGTTAGGGAGAGTTTATACATGCAGTCTGTACCCACAAGCATTCTATGATCACAAATACACATGTTACTAGGGAAAGGTATTTTCTTATAGTTTGAAGGACAAAGAAATACGAAATTGGCAATGATTGAATAGTTTTTCTTTTTGACAGATCAGGGAGGCCCTGAAAATGGCCTTTTGGTTTTGTTGAAGGTCCTGGATTGTATCGTCCGATTCTAAGACGACCACGTCTTGCCATATGCCTCATTATGGCACAGGGATGCCTCTTTCATTCTCCTCATCTTATCCAATCTGCTCTCCTCTTCCATGTTGTTGTTACTGCTGCTGCATCCATCTTAAAACGGTTTGCTACCGTTCAAGCTCTTTCCTCTCTTCCTTTTCTGCTACCATTCTTCTTTGTCGCTGATGATGTCCTCTATGACGAAGTATTTAAACAGGTCTTGGTTCATCTTGAGGAAACGATGGAGCTTCTTGTCTGTTTTCTTCTGAATGAGATGGTTTCCGACCCTATGTAAGTGTACCAAGGTTTCAATCAGTTTAGCGAGTTTCGATAGCTTGATAATGGTTCACGAGTACACATTGAAACTATGTATCAAGCATCTCTTCAAACAATGCAAACATTCAAAATCGAACAAGTTTTAATCGATGATCAACCGTTTCAATTTGGAAGAGTTACTTTCTTTGGTGTTTTGATATTTTTTGTCTGATGGGAATTAATAAGGAGGTATTTTAGTTTTATCAGACAAAATCGAGGGACATTTGTATCAAAATAAAATACTGATGATATTAAATTATATCAACAAAACAGAAAATTTTGCAAGAAAATGTTATTGTTTAGTTCCATGATTTGAGTCAGTGTAATGGACAGCTACTGCTTCTGTCAATTTTATTTTCGAAAAAGAATAATAAGCGGAAGATCGCCTGTAACACGATAGTAATCATTGTCGAAACAGCTGAACATTACACCATGCTCCCGAAAACAAATTCTTTGGCAACTCATATATATATATATATATATATATATATAGAGAGAGAGAGAGAGAGAGAGAGACAGACAGACAGACAGACAGACAGACAGACAGAGACGGGGCTCCAGGGGGCCGAGTGGTCAAAAGCTCTCGCTATTACCGATCACTGCCATCTCACCTCTTACCGCGTAGGTTCGCGTCTCGGCCTCGGCAATTTTGGGTATATAGCAGCAAGTGGCTTCCGGTGGGTCGTGTATTCTTATCAAACTTTTCCCGGCTTCTTCATCCAGTAGTTATACTGGCGGCTATGTATAGTCTATCTTGGGCTGTGAAATGGTTTTAACCAGCACCCAAAAAGAAGACAGAGACAGAGACACTGCGTCATCGAGTTACAGCACCCATCACTTTGCATGAACGCTCTGATTCTCATACTCTCTCAACATTCACTTGGAGATATAGTACTCACCTTTATTCTAAATGCACGGTCACACACGAATGATTTGATAGAAATTAAGGCATGCAGAATGTATTCTTGCAAACTTACAAATATATACCAAACATAGTGGAAAGTGTTATCATTTTAAATATATAGAATTCGGAAAACAAAACGAAAAGGTTGTTAAGTTAAGGACAGTGTTGGATTTCCCATCTCAAAATTGGTCTACCATTTTCCTTTACCAACTAAATTTAAACGAACTGTTTTTAGTTCCTAAGTAAAAACTTTCTCTGACGGACTTGCAACAAGAAGGGCACTGTTTCAGAAGCTGCCATGACTATGAGTTGATCACTACTTCATGGACACGATATAAGCTATCACGTAATGATGTGCCCAGAAACCCAATCAATTAATTACTTAATATGTCAAACAAAATTTATGTTTAGTCATAAATAACAGAAAATGCAACATTTGGACGGAGTACCAATGAAGTTTTACCAAGTATAACATGAGTTGAGATTAATGTCAGTTCCATAAATGAAATAAGAATGCTTGTCGTCTTCAAATTTGGTAGATGGTAAAACAGAATTTTAGTCTAGAAATTGTATGATAGATTGCATGCTGTCAGCAGAGACAGAACTAGGTCACATTGTATATCTCATTTACATCATTCCTATGAAGTGTCTATCGTTTGGTTGTAAATAAAAGGATTTACAATGAGACTGACAACATTCAAGTAATTGATGCTTGAATTATTGACGTTTTACTTTGGATTGTTTCTCATGGTGGACCAAGATTAAACATTCCAAATAACCGTCACAGTATCCTTAGAATACTTCGATTCTCAGATGACCTGGTATAGTTTTATTATGCTTGGTGACAGTTAAGTCAGCAATCTATTGATTTTGTTTTTATCTTGGTGATGTGGATCAGTGGTAAGATTCATAAACGATGCAATATTTTATTCTTGACTCTTTATTTTCTCTCGTATGTTATACTTGTTCATTTAAATGTTCAGAATTTTTACAACTGAAATGTTAAACATTTGATATCTTTAAGTCTCTAAATTTGTCTTCGAGCAGCGGTTTAAATAAAATGTATCAAAGTATTTGTTTCTCGCATGTATGCTTTCCGTGTCGGCCTCGCAGCAATAATGGTCCCGGTTAGAATCCTGTCCAAACCAGACTGGTTTGGCCACTGCGATGTGTCTCTTGGCAATATACTTTATTTCAATTACCTAGCCACGATATAACCTTCAATGAATAAATGTGCCAACAAACACAAATTAAGTAATGAATGAATTATCTTTTCCATCGAATACGCAATAATCAAACAAAAAGACCCCATACACATCATTTTCTTGTAATCTCTTTTGCTGATTTTACTATTTTAATTTTTGTCAAGCATTAATTTCACAAATAGCTACATTTACTAAAATATGTTTTCTTTTAAATATCAGTATTACATATTTTTGTAGCTCTCGCGACTTAAATTTTCTTCAAATTTGAAAACGTCTTAAGCGGATTCAACATCTAAACAAAAGAAAGGGTGGACCGCTCCGGTGGCCTAGTGGTTAGAGCGTCCGCCTGGGATGAGGGAGGTCACGGGTTCGAACCCCGGCCGAGTCATACCAAAGACTTACAAAAATGGTACCAACAGCTGCCTCGCTTGGCGCTCAACATTAAGAGGTTAGTGTTAGGACTGGTCGGCCTGGTATCAGGATAATGTGACTGGGTGGGACATTATGCCACATGTCTGCGGCATGATGCCCCATTGCTAGACATCACTATAAACTGTCACACTGCAGACATCGTAGCGATATGACTGAAAAATTGTTAAAGCTAAGTTAAAAATCTAAATCACACACACACACACACACACAAAGAAGGGGTGACTCTGAAAATGGATCCACACCATAGCAGATGCAAGAAATAAACGTGACACATGCAGCTGGACACAGCCCGCTTATAATGACCTGGATAGCAGTATCACCCGCATAAGGGAACCTCTAAACATGTTTTGTCCTACAACCGCAAATCTTAATAGCTGACCACTACATGTTCGCTCCCAACCCCCTAATTCTGCGGGCGTCCCTGCTAGATTGCCAATTTGAAACAGTTTGTGCGTGACCTAAAACCTGGTTTACCTCATAACGTATAACAGACTCAATCAGAACCGAGAAAACATAAACACAGTGTATGCTTACGATAAATGAAAGTGAACCTCGTTTCCAAAATCTCAACTACACCGAGCGTAACCTATACAAAACCACCGAAACACCAGGTTTACCGGAAACATAAAGGAAATCAACTGGACCATCTACGTGGACTTTGATCGCGATACAGTATATATCAACTAGAGAGTATACTATAATCATACAAATCACAAATAGTGTGAGTTCCATATTTGTCCTTGATAATCCCATCTTTATTATAACGGGAATCCTCGTCTTTATCAGCTCATGTACGATGTTCAGATAATGACTTGCGTCTCATTTTATCTTTAATACAAAACTTGACGTACGACATTTTATATCTTTATCTATGTGCACCTAGATGTTCCCCATCTTATTCGCTCCTTGAGGCACAACAGCTTATGCCTCTTATGCATGTACACCGTGAACTGAAGAACTTTGACAATTAAGAAAGTATGAGAACCATTATTCTCTTTTAAACTTTTCACTGTCATAGGTAACTGGTGACTTCACAATAGGATCAAGTAGAAGAATGACTGTATCTGACTTTTTTAATGTAGACAGAACTCAAACTATCCAAAAATAGTTAAATATGACAAGTTCATGTTTTAACACAAAAGGTTTTCATTCGGCTTTCGTAGTGTTGTATAAGGGCGTAATATCAATGAGTTCAAAACTATGTTATTTGTTTTGAGAGCAATATGTTCAACAGTGGTGTTTTATGTATCATTCTTGCTCACTTGAAAAGTGTGATTTGTTAACTAATAAACTGACACAGCTTATTGTGACAATAAAATAAACCTATTCATTTATAACGATTATTACAAATAATATAAACATTACTTCACTCTTGCCAGTGCAGCGCATACTGTATTTTATTGCTCTTATCACAAAATTACATACTCCTGTCACAAGTCCAAAATTATAGAACGTTCTGAGTACATTCAGATAGACTTGAATACCCAGATGTACCATGATGATGCAGTAAAGAATGTCTATTTCCTGAGTTCTCAATAATCCCAAAGTAGTCTTTTAGTCCAAAAAGTCAATGAGTACATTGTAATTCCAGTGAATAAGTTAAATAAATAATTTATCTCAAATTATATATGAAGATAACTGCAAATTCTGATAATAGTTCCCAAAGACTGATATGAAACAGGAATGAATAAGCACTTACCAAGTCTCCTTTATATCCAAATACCAACTTGACCTAAGAGGTAATAAACTGCTCTGGGAAACCCAAATTTCCGATGGAAACTTGCACCAAACTGTAAATATTTTCTCTTATAAACGTTCTAAACTCGTAAGCACGCTTATACTTTGAAATCAAATTTTGGTAAATATCTTAAAGCATGATAAGCAGTCATGTAGGCAAAAACTATGCCCTCAATCAGGAACAAACGTTAAGAACACAATAAAATTAAATATACATAACAATAGACGCTGAAGTTTTGTGTCCGATAAAATTGGGCTTTAACTTAGAAAACTTTATCCTGAAATGTGTTCGATAACACATATAGCACGTTTGAACCCTTCATTACAGATGGTTCTAATTTTATAGAATGAAAATCAAGCAGTAGACGAGAACTTAAAAAGATTTATCTATAACCTTGACTCTGATGACTACAACTCCAATGTGGTATGCGACACACCTGCTAATGACGATGTATAAAGATATAAAATTGCGTCTATCTCAAACGAATCTTAAGCTATATAGAGAAGGAATCTGTGATAAAAAAATTAACTATAGATAATGAATTATCTTAAATTTATTTTTATCATGTACTTTAATAATGCTTAAACAGTTGACAAGTTCTCATACTACAATTGGATTTTCAGGAGAAAGTCAGCTCTTGAGAACGTTCAATCGCAATCATTTCCATGGTAATGCTTCTCTATAATCTTGTAGACCGAGTTCGTTATGGCCGAGAACGTTAGTGGACTGACGTTGCTATGGGCCGAGTAATCCTGCAAGATCCGGTGCTTTATTGTTATTCCCTCCAATGTTCCTATAGGTTTCGATAATTTGTATTATATCGCAACCGACTGGGGTTTTGCCACAGATTTTAATAGCTCGGATATATCACTCAAAAAAAGAACATTCACACACACACACACACACACACACACACACACACACACACGTGTTATTTCGCAAAGTAGGTACAAAACTCTTGCATGCACTGCTCATAATTAAAATTTCGCCAATACTGTGTTTGGAGAAAGTAATGCCCGTCTTATTCACGACCACACTGATGCACAAAGGTACTCTATTATTGCGACTTTACACTCTAATACTCGACCAGTTCATTCTTTTTACGTGGTTAGGGGCTGAACCTTTTATCGAGCCGGGATATTTATTTTTTTTTACTTTGCAAACTTTATTTTTTTTTCAACTAATATAATGGATAAAATAGTTTTTCTTTTGAGCACAACATACATCAATCAGATTTTCCTTCGGACTTAGACTGTCGGTTGACTAAACGCTACTGACCTATTCTTTTTTTTTCTGTACGGCTAATAAAGGTGTTTAAATGGTCCAAGTTTAATTTAATAATTATTTTTGGATCTATTTCTTGTAATTTCTTGTAATAATTCTTTAAACACTAAGACGTAAGATCACAATCGTTACTTTACACACGTTTTAACATTAACATAAATGTAGAATAGAAATGTATATACAAGTTTCATGCTGCACGAGACGACATCCTGTTTCTTTATCTCAATAGCCGGCATCCTTTTTATAAATATCGTCCTAGATTCGTTTTTCCATACTTTGTCTGATTCACGATATAAACACAAACAGGAACCGAAACTGAAACCCTCAAGATTTGATTCGATGTGATAAGCAGTTCATACGTGAAGTTCATATGGTGATACGCGAAAAGTGCCTCCACATAGTTATTGTTTCTGGAAACACAAGGCAAGGACGAGAAAAGTCTTATAACTTTAAAAAGCGAGGACTCCACTGAATCAATTTAAACTATTTAAAAGCCGCGCGTTCGATGCGCTCAGATATGGTTAAGATTATGAGATAGTACGGTAAAACGAAGTTCAATTACACTAGGATATAATCACACAGGCAAACAAATTAAACAAAATATTTGAAATAAAAATCATTCATTCAAAATACAAATTACCAGGATGAGTTGATATTTTACATTTCGCTAATTATTTGCGAGATTGCTTGCAAACTTTACTATGTTTCCTATGAAATTGCCAGCAGCATAACTTTATCTGTATCCCCGTCTACAAGTTAACTTAGCAACTGATCGCGATTTCTTCAATGTACTTGGATGGTCCTTCCGAGGTTAATATGTTAACTGATTGTATCAGCGAAGCCACTTACTGGAAGAAAACGTCAAAACTGTTTTGTTTAAATTGCAAATCCTCTGTAAATTCGGTTGTAATTCTTAAAAATGTAATTTATTTAATATTCATAATTCAATATTTGAGGTCGATGAAGGGCAAAATCTTTATATAAAATGATAAAAATTAGCGGATAATCGCACTGTTCATATAAACTATAAATGAATCTTCATAGCATTTTATTATTATCATCCATAACGGTGCTGTAGGAGCATTTTATCAGATAGCACGTTATTCGTCAATCAATGCTCATTACTTACAGCAGCTCGAAGTTATTTTCAACCTCTACAAGAATGTGCTTGACAGATAATTTGTTTAAATTTAAAACAAAAAAGGTTCAAGCCTACAGCGTTTGCAAGTTGTTACGTTGTAAGAAATTCATTGATCAAAACTCTCGAAAATGATCAAAATTTGCCAACGACTGAATCTACGATCTTGTAAAGATGAATCTTGAAAACGCATATTTGAGTGAAACCATATTAGCATGTTTGATTGCTATCACATCGCTCGAATGCCTATTTATTAGGCAAATATAGGCCATAACTCATAAATTGTGGTCACAATTATTCATCTAAATATGTGATTCGCTAAAGCTTTACCTCGATCTGGATACAATCAAACAATAGATTTTGCGACCAATGTTAAAGTACTCGCAAGGAATTTGGTTGTCGATTTGATGTTGATGAAGTGTCATAACTGTAGGAAATGAAAGGTCGGTGTGCTCTCATTTTCTTTACTTGGACTGTAACAACATAGGGTTTTAATAAATAGAACAAAAATTATTCGGAACCTCTATGTGTTTCAGGTCAAATTTGGTGACATACTTGGCATTTCCAATTTTATCAATACAGTCATCGATTCTTGGTAATGGAAATGAATCTGTTTTGTCACACTGTTCACCTTCCTATAATCAGTGCACATACGGAAAGTTTTATCTAGTTTCGAAACAAGTATACATCGTGAACTCCAATCACTTTTACTTGGCTCTATGAAATCGTTCTCCAGCAAATACTAATTTCCTTTTTCAAGTATACCTGTCTGAGAGGGTTCATCCTGTATGGATGTTGTTTCACTGGTTTGTATTTACAATTTCAACATCATCAACAATTTTGTTTCACCTCGTAGAATCTGGAAATAAGTGCTCATATTCAAATAATATCTTAAAGTTCATTCTTTTCCTGTTGTTGCAAATGTGAAAGTTTCTGGTCCAGAATTTTCATAATTTCTGAATTCCGAAGATTTGTCTCTCCAAAATCAACAGTGTCCGATTGAATTCCTTCACTTAAATCCTCAGTGAGTGGGACAGGTACAACTAAATTAATTGCATGATATAATTGGCTATCTCTTTCAATATACTGGTACTCCTTTATTTAGAACAAAGTGCTATTATTATAATTTAACTCATTCGTTTTCTTCTTTACTTTGTAAGGGCCGTAAAATCTAATTTGAAGAAAATTCTGAAGACTGAGCAAGAGAGAATGAACTCTATTACAAGACTCAAAACTTCTCTCAATTAAAGTTCTATGAAACCATAGTTTCATTTCTGACTTGAATTACTGAGTGCCAAATTCAAGCATAACTAGCAGGAAAATTCCATATATAAAATTTGACACTTAACCAGATTGGACAAATTTAGGAAGGCCAAACTGAGTAAAAATCTTTATCAAAGCTTTTATTATAGTTTGGTTTTAATATTCCTCAAAGGAATTACCTCTGGGAATTTTGTTGAAGCACACATAGTGGTCAACAAATATTGGTTGCCTGACTTGGTCTTAGGTAAGGGACCTACACAATCTACCATTATTCTGCTAAATGGTTCGTCAAATGCAGGAATAGGTTGCAGATGAACCTTAGGTATCTTCTGATTGGATTTTCCTACCAATTTTCAAGTGTGACAAGATCTGCAGTGTTTATAAACATCACGTTTGATTTTTGGCCAACAGAAGTGAGTCAAGATCTTGTGATAAGTCTTATTAATTCCTAAATGACCAGCCAGAGGAGTTTCATGGGCCAGACTAAGTATTTCCTGTCTGTAAGATTTTGGAATTACAATCTGACAGTTCACTGACCACTCCTCACCAGCAGGTACCTCGGGAGGTCTCCATTGTGTCATAAGAATTCCATTTTTAATGAAATAACAGACAGGTACTTTAGTGGCTTCAGTTTCACAAATGGCCCTCTGAAACAAACAGATCTCAGGATCGTTTTCCTGTTCGAGGACAAGTGATTGTCCTTTGTCACCCTGATTAGAAAAAAGAGAATGAGTACTTAAAATAGGATCATTGTGATCAATATCTTTTGTTTGACCCAAACAAGGAGTGAAAGTGACCTCATCAAAAGCCTGACTAATACATGTGTCAGCTAAAGGAATACTTTCTTTATCAAAATCATTCTCAAGAGCTTTCTTTGCCATAGCTCTAGTAACTGCACAAGCTGGATATAAATCAGGGTATCAATAGGATCAACTTTCTGATCCAAAGAAGGCTTGTCAGTAACAAGTGGATTAACCACAACCTTGTCTCCAGCTAGGTCGTTGCCTAGTAACAAATGAATGCCCTCAACGGGTAAAGAAGACACCATTCCGACTGTCACATGTTCTGAAACTAAGTCTGATGACAAATTTACAGAATGGAGAGGAACATTAACAAAGTCGCACTCTACTCCCTGAATGAGAACACTCTCATTAGAACAAGACTTCTCAGAAAAAGGCAAAGTAGCTGATAATAACAGGCTCTGAGAAGCCCCTGTATCTCTTAAAATGTTAATAGGGATAGGATTGGCCAAATCACCCAAGAATGATATAGAACCCTTCAACATGAATGGTTCATAATTCTCCATAATAAAATCAGACTGGGGTTTATTAGATCCAACAAATGTATTGCTTTCAATATATGACCGTGACCTTGACTTCTTAGAAATAAGGGCATTTGTAATAGGTCTATCTTGATTCTGATGCTTATATTTCAATTTGAAGCAATCAGAAATGACGTGTCCTTTCTTCTTGCAATAGATACACGTTGGAAGAGACAAGAATTTTTAATCAAGTTTATCAGAAGCATGACTTTTAGAAATTGTGCCAGATTGAGTTTTAGAAGGAGTCGTATTAGGCTGAAATACGTTTTTACCAGTAGACTGCTGAGTGAAAGACTTGCTTACAACATGAACTTTCTGAGTTAAGAAATACTCATCAGCGACAAGAGCAGCATTTTCCAAGGTTTCGATCTTATGCGCTTCAAGATAAATCTTAATGTCACTATGGACACAATTCTTGAACTCTTCAAGTAATACAAGTTGTTCGAGACTTTCATAATCATGTTCAACTTTCTTGGCTAAGCACCATCGCTTAAATAACTGCTCTGTTTCTCTTGCAAATTCAACATAAGTTTGTCCAGCTTCTTTTCTATAGTTCCTGAAGTTTTGCCGATAAGTCTCAGGAATTAACTCATGTCCCTTTAAGATATATTCCTTAACCAAATCATAGTCAGAACTTTACTGTACTGACAGGGATGCATAGATATTTCGGGCTTTGCCATAAAGTACACACTGCAATAAATTAGTCCAATGCTCCCTTGGCCATTTCAAAATTTCAGCAACTTTTTCAAAATAAGGAAAATATTTGTCTACTTCATTTTCACTAAAACGAGGTACTAGCCTACAATTCCTTGTAATATCAAAATCTGAATTTGTTTGTGAAGTGGAAATGTGCTTTTCACTTGCTAGCTCCATTTCTTTCATTCTAATTTGAAATTCCTTTTCATCTTTCTCTTTTTGCATCTCTCTCTCCCTCTCTTCTAATTGCAATTGTTTATCTTTCTCTCTCTCCTCTTTCTCAAATTGTAACTTCATTTGTTTATCATTCTCTCTTTCCTGTCTCTCTCATCCTCTTTCTCAAACTGCAAGTGCAATTGTGTCTCTTCTTTTTGTAAATGCATTTCTTCTTTTTGTAGTTGCATTTTTTCTTTCTGTAATTGCATTTGTTCTTTTTCTTTTTCCAATTGCAGCTGCATTTGTTTCTCTCTCTCTCTCTCTCTCCTCTTTTTCCAATAACATTTGTTCTTTTTCTTTCTGAAGTTCATGCTTCCTTAACTATAATTCCATGTTGTATTTTAATTTCAATTCCTTTACCTTTATATCAGAGTCTGATGCAGACTTACTGATCGAAACTAAAACACTTTTTTCGAAAACATTCTTGTCTACCATATCCTGGATCAAAATGTTTTTAATTTTTTGTTTTGTTAAAGAAGATTTTGCCTCAGAAAGATTATATTTTCTGGCAAGTTCAAGCAACTCAACTTTTTTGAAACTATCCAACTGCTCCTGAGTAGGACTAGAAAGAAAAGTCTCCACTTTTGGTGACATTGTGAAAAAAAAAACTGCTGATTCCACTAAAAATTTCAAACAAAATTTGAAATAGTACTTGGGATTTATGAACTAGGGGAATTTAAATTTTAAAAAACAATTTTCTGAAATATTTTAGCCAAATTTCATATGTCCCAAGGACGAGACCCAAATTTTCTTTTGTTACGTGTAGGCTCATACAAATGTAAGACATGAAAAGAGTGACGCCAACAAGCTTTATAAATTTAACAAAATAATTTATTTCCCTAGAAAACAAGGTAAAAATATGAAATAGGACTTACGGTTTGTGAATATAATCCAAAATTTATTCCTAGAATTGAAAAATATAAGTGCTATCACTAAACAGTTCTAATTGAATCCAAGTTAGAATCTCGATGAAGTTCCAATATGGAAGGCGATGACGTCCTCTATAACCAGTTTGTGTTGATGTGTCAACAGTTCCTTGTTGAGTCACCAAGAACATATTTCCGGCTTTTGAATTCCAAATAATTTAGTAAATGTCTTTGTCCAAGAATTTCCTTGAAAAAGAGTATTTTCCAATGTGAATAAATTATTTTAAATAAAAAACTTAATTCAAATGGCAAGAACAGAAATACCTTTCGGCCTGAAGGTATATTTTACGACTGACTCAGAAACACTCAGACTGAGAATTAAACCCCTACTAAGAAAGCAATTCAAACCCGCGTGATGGGTCACGTGGTCACCCACTACAAGTCAATTAACACGTAGGCTAATATAGCCCTATCTAAGAATCAGATTCTCACACTGGAAATGAATTTAAAAATAAAACTCTTTACAACAGACTAACACGTGGGCTGAACATGACCTTGGTAATGACCAATCATTTTCACTCAATGTTTACAAAATAGGAAACAAGGTCAAGAACTAGGTTAGCTAAAAATATAATGTAGCAATCTACTACCTTTAAATCCGGATAAAAGAAGTAAACTAAATTTTTCTAGACAAATGTCAAATCCAGTGAATAATGTTATTTCAATAACATGTAATGAAATAAAAATAAATAAAAGAGAATTTGAAACTAACACACAAGTAATTTAATTCCATATACGTAACAGTCTTGCATATAGTATTTAAAATAACTTTCAGATATTCTTTGTGCCAAAAAAAAATTTATTTTCATTCCCTAAAGTCTCATCTGCTGCATCTTGTTTGAACTGCCAATCATTTCAATTATTATTGCTAAACCATTTTGATCACTGATAGGGCAGCATATTTCAACAGGCATTGTCTCTGTTTGGTGACCCACAAGTTTTACAAATACGACAGATGCAAAATGATCGGCAGATACAATGAAGACTACATTAAACAACATCTTTCCTGGAGTTCTCTTTTGACAGATTTCATTGTATATTATCTGTGCATTTCACTTCCTTTCGCACCTTTGATTTCTCAGTATGTGTGTCTTTCAATAAAATATGTATGACAGAATGCATTAATTCTTAACGTTCTGCTTTTCATATGCGTGCAAGGCAACTATATATGTCTGCCTCCTGTCTTTTGGTGTTACCAACAAACAAACAGAAAGCCAGTCTAAACTGGGACATTCATTTGCAACTATTTGCATCGTTTCATCAATCCTTTCAATGAGTTTGATGATTTCAGATTGATCTCTGTCACGTTTGCTAAGCCCCAGCTATAAAATCGTGTATAAGCTATAATTCACCTGTCTTGGGAATATTACCACAGCCTTGTGTTTGATGTCTAAAGATTTCCGCGGGTCAGTGTTGAACTGTTACGCAATATTACGTGACCCGCCAGAGACCGGAAACTTGAGTCGGAAAAAGGCGACAGATCGTGCCATCTGGATAAAGGCTTGTAGTTATCACACCTATGTGTTAACACTTGGTCCAAAGATCAAAGGGAAGCCGCGGGGTGAGCGGGGTGTGTTCTCATCCGTCCCCACGTTGACAGACAGCGAGAGGGACACTGTCCGCTAAGTTTGATTGGATCGTTTTGCACCTATATCCAATCGGAATTGAGATAGAGGGTGTGATTACAATTCGACCTGAATGATACCTTCCAACTTGTAAAAGAAAATTTAATACTCGCCTAGAGGGATTGCGGATCAATAGGGTTTACTCTGAGAAGAAGCCACTCGTAATTTGGCTGCAAAACGTAGAGGTAGATTGTAAGGAAAGACAAAGCTTCGAAAGGTCAGTAAGTTATTTGCTAATTTTTTTCGGAATATTACGGCATCATAATTGTAATTATTTGTAGTATGTATCCTTAATTACTGGCGTCGTATAGTATGTAGAATTACCTTTGTCGTGTTTCATTTACATGCGTATTTGAGAAATGGGCTTGAGCTTACGTAGAGAATTATTAGATGTGAGGCGGCATTATGTAGATTGTTAGCTTGTGGTCAGAATTAATTTTGTAATTCGCTATTAGTTTACTTGGTAGTAAACTAGTGCATTTATTAATGCGTTTTGCTAGAATTTACACATGCTTGAATTGTGAATTTGGAATGGTTGAGGTATGTAAGATTAGATACTATGGACGTGCGCGTATATCAGAGCATAGATATATGAATATTTGTGTACTTTGTATGAGTTGTAGGGTAAAGAAATGCGTCTAATTATGGTGATATTGTTTAGTATAACTGGATTAGGAATATGTATTGATGTGATGGAATTTATTGATGTATGTATTGTTACGTATATGTAATTTAATTACTTGTGTTAGTTTTAAACTTTTTTTAATTTTATTCTTGTTTCATTGCATTTTATTATAATGATAATTTTCATTGGATTTGAATCTCTTTTCCGAAAATTGGCTTGACCCGATTAGAAAAATCGGTTACTTCAGCACTATTTTTAGCTCACTCTGGTTCATAGATCTTGTAAACATCAAGATAAAACGAATGGTTATTACCAAGGTCATATCGGCCCACGTGTTAGCTAAATTGTAAACAGCCTTTTTTTTATTTTTGCAGCGTGAGAATTTGATTTTTAGATAGGACTATTCTTGCCTACGTGCGAATTGTCATTTTTTTATTGCGCTGTTGAATGTTAGGAGACCACGTGACCCATCACGCGGGACTGAAATGATGTTTTAGTTGGGTTTAATAATCGTGTCTCAGTGAAAATTACGCAGTCGTTTTCTTACACCTTGAGGGTACAAGGTGTCTCAATTGTTGATGTCAGATTGTTTTGAAGTTCATTTATTTTTTGGAATTTAATAATTCATTCTCTAGAAAACTACACAAGTGTTTCATATTTATAAAAGTCCTCGGACAAAGAAATTCAGTGGAAATTTATTCTGGAATTCTATACGGAAACATTATAAATTGTGATTCAATCGAGGATCTGTTGCCATCAGTACAGACATCATCTGAAGTCATCGCCTCCATATTGGAATTTCGTCGAAATTCGAACTCGGATTTAATTAGAACTGTTTAGTAATAAGACTTATATTTTTCAACCTTAGGATTAAATTTTGGATTATATTCACAAACCTTAAGTCCTATTTTCTATCTTTTAAGTTGTTTTCTAGGGAAATAAATCACTTTTGTTAAATTTACAAAGCTTGTTGGCTTCACTCCTTTCTTTTGTTACTTTTGTAGAGCCTACACGTAACAGTATGAGAAGTAATTGATACCATGCTTTTTATTCTGACGTTTGTTTGCCATGCAAGAACGTTTGGGTATCTCGATGTGAACGAATGCGTGAGCGAAGAAATTTAATAGCCGTTATCTGATGATAGGCTGTGCGTAGTGTGAGATGAGAGGGCTAAGGGAAAGATTGCACAGTCCTTGTATTTTCACAGGAAGCTTTTTAGGGGACACATAACTTAGGGTTCCATTGAGTCCTGAGTCTTCAAGAGTTGGAGACGGAATTGAGGCTGTAGCCGAGACAATCGAAGTCGACAGAAGAGTAGTCGTGGTAGAGAAAGTGGATAAGGAGGAGAGGGGGTCTAGAGAAAGTGGAGGAGGAGAAGAAGTCTAGAGAAAGTCGAGGAAGATGAGAAGGAATTTGGAGAAAAGTCGAGGAGGAAGGGGAGAAGGAGGTGGGAGAAATAAAAGAGAGAAAGGATACACCAGATGAGTAGAAATAAAAGGACAGGTGGAAATCAATCTCACACTGATAATCAAGTGATGTAATAGGCTTATTAAAGGGTCAAGCGGAAGAAGAGTTATTGGAAATTTGAGTCGTTTGATGATTGAATTGTAATTAAACTGTTATTCATTAAATTTGAACCCTTATTGTATATTTAACCATCTAACCGTCGGCATTGCTGGCTAGGGGTTCGGAGCTTTACATCTATCTTTCACTAAATTTAACTTCTAACAAAGTAGAGCCTGGGTGGGACTTCTATAATAGTTTAAATAAAACATTGAGAGCACAACACCCCAACCATAACAATCCCCATAATCTCATATTTTCCCTCTCTATTGCTTATGTTTAATCTAAAACAGCTTTGTACATTGAATCATCATGTGATTTTTTGAAAGAACTACGTTCAAATCGGGTACTTTTAACTACACCAAACACATAATTTATTCTTTCTGTATATTCTTTATACTGCATTGTTTTAATTACTGCGTTTTCAGCTTACTGCTAGGCAATCAATCGCATCATTATTAAATGTAATCATTCAATATTCATCTTTCGTAGGAAAAAATATTGTATCTTACTAATTTCTGATATTAAAAGAACATATTTATTCTCTTGAGTGCTATTTTGAACACAAGTAGGTTTGGCCAAGTTCTTGTCACATGCAAACTTGAAAACAAATGGACACTACCTCTTGATAGCGAGACATTGTTGCTTTCATGATGATATACTTTAGCTACGTCTATGAAAACTTGTTATACATAACAAAGTGCAACTCTGTGTTGGCGAAGCCTGTATTGGTCATGTTTCAGTCATATTTTAAGATATGAAAACCGACTCTAATTATTTTGTGTTCACCGTAAGGCTGCACTAGACTCCTCTAAAGGTTCAACAACTTCGCCAACTGTCTATCATTATGTATCAAAATAATGGCACTGAAGTCAGACTGGTATAGTTTCAATTATTGTTAATCTGGAGTTTTAATGTTTTCGTACAGTATAATGCACTAAAACATGAAATGTTTAGACATTTCACGACTTTATTTATGATGTTCCCACGTAGTAACTATAGATGATGATATAGAACAATATGAATGTTACGGATATGTCAAAATATATGCTACTTACAAGCTCAACCAGAACCGAGCTAGTCTTTCATTCAACCCGTGAAACAAAAGGAAATTATTATAGGATTAAATGATCATGGTTGGGTATTTATCGATGTGTAAATTTTACCTAATCACTCACAAAGTAAATAAGTCCGAAGTAAAATTTGTGAGTGATTAGGTAAAATTTACACATCGATAAATACCCAGCCATGATCATTAAATCCTTATAATTCCAAGTTACTTCCTTTCTAACATCAGATCAGCAGATTTAATCAACAAAACATTCACTTTTATGTACCTCGAAGTTTTCTTTCATTAGCCTCTTAACTGCGATAGAATACATAGCCCTATCCTCGCTAGCCAAGACTGATCGATTCTTTATACAGTGATACGGGGTAGAATGTCATAGCGGGTCATGCCAGTGATATATTGTTATGATCATTATTTTAATATATAAAAAAATGGTTGTGCGGTTAAACCAGGAGCATTCCTTTTTTTTTGTTTTCGAAAATTACGCTTGCGGATGGCACGTGTTGTTATAGCAACTTCGTTGTTGCTTTCTCCTCATTTCGGTCTTTCAAAAGCAAAATTGTGTCCATTTTTAGTGCGATCACTTTTCTGAATATGACCTTGACCTGTAATAACCGCTGCTGTAACATGTTGTCGAGGTGAAATGGAATTATTTTCGAAGATTGGCTTCTTAAGCCTGCCATATGCCTTCTTCGGCAATAGGAGTGAGTGTTGGAGTGCAGGAGGGTCTATGCAATTACATTGTTTTAACTTCTAATGGTCGATTTTAATCTGTGACTTGTGATTTTGATCGGAAATCACAGGAGTGGGTGGGTGGGAGCTTGTTGTTGTTACTATTAGGGTGTAAGGCGTTGATATAGATAAAACTTCACATCAAATGATCTTGAAGCAGGGAACCAAAAGTAGTCCGCAGAATTTATCGATGTGCAAAAAATTCCAGATCAGTATCACGTGACCGTTTATATCCAATCAAACAGTAGAAAACGCATTCAAGTCATAAAAATTTGGAATTATTATCTCATAAACTCTTGGCAGGCAAATTGAAAAGATAAATCTTTTGGAGAGGTATCTTGTCCAGAGTTTTATCTAAAATATCCTTTGACTTTATGAAACACCATATTCCTCCCTCGCTAAAATGTGGTATTTGTTTTCATTAATGTATTTTCCATTCTGTGACAGTCGCACAGTGCAATGTTGCTTGTGTCATAGTTTGCTTCGGGTATAAGCTATTTGGTTGGTGAAAACAAAGTTATAGCTGGATTATATTTAAAGGGTTAAATAATTCCTTCGCATAACATTTGCTCTTTCGTAATCTTTTAGAAATCAAATGGAGGATTTGTGTGCAAGTGTCTAAGCTTAGTGTTATATTTATTAGAGACTTAGGTATATATCAGTGAATGAAAATATGTTGATGATTTCAAGTTTGTATTCACTCTTACATGACAGATTAACGTGGACAGGTGTTCTCAAATAACAGTAAAACATTGAACTATCTCCAAAATAATTTTTTTAAAAAAAAAAAAAAAAAAAATGGAAGAAATATAGATGCAACCTGTGACAGAAATTACAGAATCACCCGGTCAATTGTGTCGTTGGTATCTGTGTCATGTAATGACCGAGTAATACATTGCACCCTTAAACACTAGGAGTTATACTAGCATGACAGGATTGTGATCTCCACTCCAGAAGCTGCATTGATTCATTTTTGCAATACTGTAATCTCAACTTCTTGACTCATTAGTGCGCATTCGAGGGTAATGTCCATCTTTTACAATAACTATCAAAAGAAAGTTGAGTTTAAAAAAAATGGCGGATGACATATCTCTGTCAAGGGAAATAACCCTTACGCGGTATTGACTATTCACTCAACATTTCATCTATAATCCTTTATCTACTATAAAGCATCTACCTATATTGTAGAGTTAGATGTCACAATAAAAAATGTCTCAGATTTGTTTTGCCAACATATCCGACTTTAAATTCAAGTGCAAGCCTTTGACATGCACTTTTATTGGACTATACTCTATTTATGTCTTAAACATTTAACGTCTACCTAAATATTTTGACATTATATTATATTTAAAACTGTATTCCTTACACAGAGCCAGTGTTTATCTACGATCACAAACATCTTCCATGTAGCGTCCCACATTATTTAAGGATTGACTGTTAATTTTTTAAAAATTCAACGAAGTATGAACAAAAAAAAAAAAAACAATTTGCAAACTGTGTCATCCGCAAAGCGAATTGTACAAAGTTTGGGCAGCATTTTTTTCGGTTCATACTCCGGTGAATTTAAATAAAAAATAAACAGTCAATCCTTATAGGTAAATTCAACAGCATAAATAGTTAAATAAACTCATAGCTTAATAACATTCTTTTATTAAATCATAGTTTGAATTTCATTCAAAAAGCTCAATAATACAAAATAGTGAAGATTCATATATATATATATATATATATATATATATATATATATATATATATATATATATATATATATATATATATATATATACAGCCAGTAAGAGAAAAGCATTGTTTTCTTAAGCCACGCCCACTTATCAGTTGAGGACGAGGCCAACACTTCGGTTAAAAATTAAAATCCATGCTTACACGACCGAAATCATCGTCTACAAAGACTGTTTCGTTGTTTTCAAGCAAAACACGGTTTTGTGCCTTATTTTTATCAATATTTAGGACTGTATACAAATAACAGTGCATAATGCCATTTCGCATTTTACCATCAAGATATGAAAACAGGCGATGTTTATTTATTCATTTAAAGTGTATTTCATTTGTAGCATTAGCAAAGGTATCTCATTTATTTGCAAAAGCATCAAGTATTTGGTTCATAATTAAAATTTTACGCAAGAAGACTACACAGGCTTTTTTAGAATATTTAATACCTCATATGTCAAATAGATGCGTAGCTAAGTTGGTCGAAGCATTGCTCACGTAATGAGCTTTTTGTGGGTTCGAACCCACTTGCGCCCCCCAAAAAAATATTTTTCTCTATTTTGCTACTTTCGTACTGATATTTTTTATTCTACGAAACAAAAGTCAAATCTCCATATTGCAAATGTATACTGGTTCACATCATACAATAATACTTAGAGCTCTATGAATAAATAGAGATAAACAATTTTATTGCTTTTTTATTATTATCTATAATGCATTGTATATAACTTTTTAAATCTCAAAGTTTTAATGTTTTAATTTATCTGTCAGTATCAAATTAGTAAATGCAAAATAAGCTACGTTTAAAAAACTTAATTTAAATAGTAAAATTTGAATTATGTTCTCTTGCCTAAATTATTTAACAAGAATTCAATATTGTTCTAACTCTTAGAATAAAATCAAAATATGAAAAATTGATAAGCGCAATGTCATAAGAATATTTTAATAACAAGGTTAGTAAATAATTACATATACGAAATTTAAATTATAATATAATTATTTATTTTGTTACATATATGTAATTAAATTGCTTGTGTGTTAGTTTTAAAATTCTTTTTTATTTTATTTTTGTTTCATTACATTTTATTGTAATGATTATTTCCATGGGATTCGAAATTCTTTTTCAGTAATTCGATATTTTCTTTTAGTAAATATTGTTTATCTAAGATGTAAAACGTGTTACATGATAATTATTTTTAGTTAACCTAGTTCGTCTTGGGTTGGGAAGTTCGTAAACAGGAAGTTAAAATGATTGGTCATTATTAAGGCCATACGTTGCTTGCGTGATCACCATGTGTAAACAACGTTTTTTATTATGGGTTCTTAATTGGGGCTACACTGGTGTACCTGATAAATGTCTTGTAGTAAGAGACCACATGACCCATCTCGCGAGATTGAAATGATGTTTTTGGGGTTTAAATACGTATTCTTAATAGTTTTCTGTCAGTGTCGTTTTAACATCTTGAAGGAACAAGGTGTTTTTTTATTTGTTGCCAGATTGTTTGTTTTTCATTTGTTTTTTGGATTTAATCATTTCTTCTCTAGGAAATTCAACAAGTGGACTTTTTTATAAAAAAAATTATGAAAGATATTCATGGAAATTTATTCTGGAATTATTCGGAAACAAAAGCTGTGATTCAATTGAGGAATTGTTGATATTCGTACATGGACCACATCTGACGTCATCGCCTTCCATATTTGTATGTCGTCGAGATTCGAACCTGGATTCTAATAGAACTAATTAGTGATAGGACTTGTATTTTTCATTCTTAGGAATAAATTTTGGATTATATTCATAAATCGTAAGTCCTATTTTCCAATTTTTACACTGTTTTCTAGGGAAATAAATTATTTTGTTAAAATATACAAAGCTTGTTGGCTTTCACTCTTTTCTTTGTTACTGAGTAAGAGCCCTTGTCACGTAACAATTTTCAAAAGTATTTCTTTATATTGCTGTGTCAGTATTATGCAAATTAAAAATAAAATTGTATAACAGGTTACAGTGGTGAAACATTTAGTTCTCATGATAAACATAAACACGTGAGCAAAAGAAAATGGATCTATTCTTATCTTATACTTGCATCGGCAGTACAAGAAAACAAACAAACAAACAGTATAGCATGATATACATAGCAAAATCAGGACCAGAGATCTCTGCTAGTGGGGTGGCACAAACGAAGCCTGCAACCTGTCATAGTTTCAGGTCGAGGGCGTGTCCACAAATAAACTGGCAAAGATCACAAAAGGGAACTGGGGGAAGGAAACAGGCCGAAGACATGTCTCTAGTAGGAAGTAAGACCCCCACAAATCTTGATAAATGGGTGCATTGAGGAACCAGTCCGGGTACCTCGACAAGAACCAGCAGGGAAGATCAACCCCAAATTCAAAAACAAATCTAAATAAATTTTTGTTTCAAGATTCTATTTGATTTTTTTTAATGAAATACAACACTACAGACTCTTGGGGCCACACATACAGATAAAAGAATTTAAAATCTTTCGGCAACATGGGGGACTATTAATTGTTACTAGCTAACACAGCTGGAGCTAGCGAGGGGGTCACAAATAAAGCTTCTGCAGTACATATACTCAAATTAGAACGATACACAGAAGATTAGCACGGCTTTATGGAATGCCATAGCTGTCTTAAGATGATAATTTTTATTATTTGATGTGGAAAACTCTTTATGTGATGTACTTTTGTACTTATATGATGTACAAACTTCTTTATATGATGTGCTTTCGTTCTTATATGATGTGCAAACTTCTTTATATACTGTGCTTTTGTCATTAAATGATGTGCAAAGAAGAGGTCTAAGGGGGATATATTATCCTACGACACCGATTAATTTTTGTAGTGACTACAGTGAAATAGGCTAAAATGGCAGACTCTATGTCTAATTTTCTCAAACAAGTGAATATAGATTCTTACACTGGGATTTTGAAGAACAGAACATCTCGCCCGATATTGTGTGCAAGCTATCATTGTATGACATAATGATATAATGCGTCAAATACGGAAGTTGTCAACCAGATTTGATCAGCAATCACCTCGGCCGCCATGAACTTAGCATACCAAAAATTCCTGTTGAAGGGCTTCAAGAGACAAGATTTACAGTTATGGATATCAGCAACACAATGTCTGTTTCAGAAACTTCTATATATCGAAGAATTAGACAATACAACCTCAGTAGATTTGACTTCTGGGATGTCAATGATGAAACGCTCGACTTCTCCAATAATGAAATAATAAGAGAATTCCCACATTCTGGAGAAGCAATGATAAGACAGATCTTGTATCATAGAAATATCAAGGTTTGTGTTATTATTTAATATTGTTTTGATACACTTAGAATAACCACTGACATATGGGTACTCTATAGTAAACTATTTCATGTGTTTAATATTTAAAATTTATTTATCTAAAATAATGACAAAGAAGGAATTGCTTTCATTGTCGCTTGCCGTATTAATCCTTTGGGTTTACTTAAGCTTGGATGGGAAATCATGTGCCTTGCTCTACCTGGATGGAATAAATTAAGCCGACATTTAGTTCCAAGACCGATTTGCAAAAGACATTTTACATTGCCTTAAAAGTTAAGAGGCTTAGTATCTTCGTCATTTAGTACCTAATATACTAAATTAATTTGTATAACAAAAAATATGCAAAGCTACAATAAAGGTTTCAAGTACATATTTTTAAAGCTAATAGTGACAATTGAATATCAAATCGTTTGGTGGTCACGCTCTAATTGTATAAAAATATTATTCACCAGGCATACTGTCAAGGAAATTAGATTCACATATCTAGCTTTCTCGTCTTATGTTGTTTTATTTTGACCCCATGCTTTAGTTCCTAAATTTGATTAAAAACATATGCGAAAAGTTGTTTGCAAATTAAAATTAACGGCCGCCACGTAATACGTTTCAGATTAGGTATATCGCCTCCGTGTAATTTTTCTCGACATGCCAATACATTATAATTGAACTTAAGAATTAAATCTGAATATTTTCAAATAATCTCATTTGTTAGGCCTCTCTCTCGCAACGCTAACTAACATGCGCAATTGTTGGACCAAACAAAAATACATTCTTATTAAAAGGTATTTTGCGTGTGAAAACAACCTGATTGAAATTGTTATTTTCAAATATATGAATGTTATAATTAAGCAAAATTTAATAAAAATTGATAGAAAGAGATTGTTTTGGTAACTGTAAAGAATCGTTGACAAGAAGATATTGAAGGTTTCTTTTGTTAATTATAACATAACATCGTTCAGCATTATACACTTGCTGGATATATTTTTATTGAAAAGTCTTCCGATCTGTCATCGTAAAAGTACCTTCAGAATTATATATTAAGAAATACGTAAGCAGGCGTATAGTACGTGAAAATACACCATCAGTGTCAGGCCTGTCTATAAAGGACACCAATTTAAAAGGGAAGTTTTGCGACCTGTCTCTTTTTAACTGTCCTTTATAAACCTGTTTGACTGTGTCATCTTAAATGTAGATGATGTCTCTCACACATCATGGTGGGCGAGCTTGGTTAATTCCAAATATATCATTTTATGTGACAATGTTAAATGGTAAGATCTATACAATTTCAGAATGAGCTATTTCGGATTAGCCCGACAGTTTCAGACAACACCTTTAACAGATAAAGACTTTCTCTAACCTTTTAAGACCTGGGGACCATTGCACATTTAGTTGAAATAATTAGCTGAAAAATACCACTTACGATCTTACTTATAAAAACGTATTCTTTTACAATTTACCAGTCTTATAATGTTCATTTGTTTTATTCATTGCATTTATTCTTTGATGATGTCTGCTTTGATTTCAAGATCACTGGAACGTTTTCTCCGTAACTAAGTTAAAAATGTCTGACGCTCTTGTGAAAAATCATTGTAGCATAACAAATTCTTGAGACGACAAAAATAACATCTACAAACTATCAAAATATTTTTAAACCATAAGCCTAGTTTGATCTCAAGAGGTGATCGAGCACAATGTACAAGGTTGTTCTCTACAGCTTTAAAACATCAAGGGCCATAACTCTGTTGATGAGTAATGGAATATAATGGGTGATCATTAAGACAATCTTCAGATGACAACCAAGTTGCACTATTAATATCAAAGGCAACTAGATTTCCAAGTAGGGCAACAACGTGATTTACAGTAAACAGCCCCACTGGGCAATCAGTATAGGATGATCATTTGAATATCAATTACTTGTATTTTTGAAAATCAAAGAATAAGATAAAGTTTTCTAACCATCAAGTTTTAAAGTGAAATTTTGCATTGCATCATGGAAGATATCTTCTTGTGCAAATGGTTGATACTGTTCAGCTATCGGATATTCCAGGTCTGCATATCTGTTTACCTAACCAATAAACTACGATTCTTTCAGCTTTGCAAACCTAACAGGGATCCACAGATTTACAGACTAATAAGCCAGTTTCTGTCATCCACTATGCATGCAGTGATGATAAAACTAAGAAATTACTTTAAAGGCAATTTAAACGGAACGGTTTAAATTGTACTTGTCACGAAATGTACATTATATTGCTTTAAATATCGTTCTCAATAGCAATGCTAATATCAGAAATTTAATACACAAAAAACACTTGCGGATTGTATTCCCAACGTATTGAAGAACCTGAATATGTGATTAAACTGAATGAATCTGTTCATACATTACGTTCTTGGAATTAAAAATTGAAATCATTAGTAAATGTTCATTTGAAAAATTGAGACACACCACTGTCCTGTAACTAGATATTGATTAAAATTTAAATTCTTTCGAGAACACCAAAATGATTAGTTGTTGGTAATTTTTGTCTCACAACACATTGTTCTAGCATGTTAAATATTTAAAGAAATATCACTGTCCTTTCTTGCATTAGTCCTACTATCTTTGTCAATAGTTTTGGTATACCTAGTGTGTACATTGTAATATCCATTTCAAACATGTACCAAGATCACAACTTAGAGACAGTTTACATCGTTTGGATGAAACTGGCATCCAAAACAGAAGAAGACGATTGCATCGCAGAGTGTATAACCAAACTGGACCTAATCATTTATGGAATGTGGACACTAATCATAATTGATTAGATGGCATTTTGTCATTGTTGGAGGCATTGATGGCTTCAGTCGCTTTATCACCTTTCTTGAATGCACAGATAATAACAAAGCTGAAACTCTCTTAAACTGTTTTAAGGGGTGTGGAGGAGTTTGGACTACCGTTAAGGGTCAGGTCTGACAAAGGCATGGAAAACACAAAAATAGCTGACTACATGATTAGAGCCCGTGGACCAAATCGTGGTAGTATGATTACAGGCAAAAGTACACATAATCAGCGCATTGAGCGTTTATGGGGAGATGTATATGAAGGGGTTCTAAGTTACTGTTATGATCTCTTCTATTTCATGGAAGATGAGGAGATCTTGGACATCATGAATGATGTACACAATTTTGCTCTTCATCATGTGTTCCTTTCAAAACTTAACGAGAAGCTGAACATTTGTCGAAATGCATGGGCAATGCATAGAGTACGTACAGTCAGATCATCTCCGATAAGGCTGTATATAACAGGGCTCATGAATAATCCCATTGACAGTCCACTGGCAGATGCTGCAAATTATGGTTTTGAAGGTACTATAGACTTAGATGCTGTGGAAGACAATCCGAGACCAATATTTGTACGACAATCAATCACAACAGAGGAACGATGTCAACAAGAACTGAATTTAAAGTGCCCCAACAACAGGACCTCGTCCAATTATGGAATTGATATTTACAGAGAAGCTATTAGGATTATAGAACACTACACCAACGACACCACAGAATCTTCTCTGAATTGAACAAAAATTAAGATCCTCGACCTGTTTCAGTTGTGGAAACTAGACAAGAAGATCAATGATACATTAAATGGTAATTTTAACTGCATTGAAACAATATACAGATATATATGATTTAGAGCTCTGTAGTGTTTCAAGCAAGTCACTCTGTAAGGATATGACATGCTACTAGTGCAAAATAAGGTTCAGGAATTCAAGATAACACTATTTGTTCCTTTTAACTCCTGAGTGTTTAAAGCATCTCTGATATTCTTCAGCAATAACGCGATTGTCAAGCCAGCGGCTGTTGACGCCACATTGGCACCATGCTGATTTCGAAAAGACTAGACATTAACTTAGGAAAAAAAGACATTATAAGAAGTCTTTTGTGAAAGCACAATATCAGTACTAGTTATATAGGAGAAATTGCCATAACAAAATTTTCAAGATGGCCATTGCAGTGGCCTTATTGGAAGTCTGGTCTGTACCAATTTCATTTACAACCATCGATACATCAAAAGAAATCTTTCAGGAAAACCCCATGCTGTTATGACAGTTCATTGAAGAGAACTGATAAGATTTTCAAGATGGTGACTGTGGCGACCATATTGTATCCCTGAACAGCAATATATTTATTTAGGATCAACTAGAGACATCGTAAGAAGTCTTTCATTGTAAACCGATGTTGACAGGACAATCCATTCCCTGGTAGCAATAGCAAGATTTCAAGATGACTGTTGTGGTAACCATATTAAATGTCGGAGCGACACCATTTTCATTTAGGACCAACTAGACCATAGAATGAATGTGTGTGCATAAGGTGTTATGACAATCCTCCACATTAGCTTACGCTAAGTGGTGATAACAAATATACTAATGGACAGACAACATGTCATCCCAAAAGCTCTTCTGTTCTTTAATAAATTGAAGATAAGAAAGGAAAGTATGCACATACAATAATCCTTTTGAATAAAGTGAGTCATTGCTTTCAATTAAAGGTTTTGAAAATATGCATCAGTAGTATTCATTTACTAGTTTCATTGCAGTTCAGCAACAAGATGACGCAGCAC